>JAQFYM010000968.1:0-43696 GCA_034694785.1 Agrenia bidenticulata
TCATCTCAATTTGGAAGACTTTGTCTTTTTGAATACTGATCCAAGTAAATAACATGCATTTTTACTGAAAACAATCCTTGTGGATTATGTTCCTTCTTGTCCTTCCAATGGTCTCTAAATATCATGTCCACCTTAATTTGCATAACTTATCAATTGATAGGTTAATACATCATTATCAAGTCGGTTTATTCATTCTAGCTTAAGTACTAACTTGTACCTTGTAGGCCATGACTTGGAATTAAACTTGGCCTTGACACCGAGTTCCATGCTCATGCTCACGCAGAATGGACGGACAATGGAAATTGAACATAAGATTAGCTCTAATTTTGTTTATCTTATCAAGGAAACTTGTCAGTCGGGCTTGGGCATTCTGTGTCTTAGGAATCAACGTACTTTAGCCTTTTTTGAAGGAGTCCTAATTGGTTTCACTATCCAACGTCAGTCAAAATCATTTTCATCACTGAATTAGTTCGAAGAAGCTCAACACTTTTTCGGAACGGATGCAGTGTAATTTAGATTCATAAGTGTGTGAAATGGGCCGGAATTTACTTCCCGTTTTGGTATGGATAAGTCTTCTTTCGTCTGGGGCTTTTGGTAAGTTATGTAGCTAATACAGTAAAAAGCTAGTCCTTCTCTAAGATATTCCAATAAAATTAACTTGGTATAAATAATTCAGGCCAAAGAATACCTCCTCCACCAAATCTGAATCCGAATTCCCAACCCCCTCCCCCGAACAAGGGGATGCCGATGAACCAGCAGCAAAATGCAAATGCCTCCAACATTAATATGCAGTTGCTGCAGATTCAACAGAAAAATGATGAATTGGCTAACGTAAAGGATGAGAATATCAAAAGGGTCCTTTTAGAACTCTCGACCTTGTTGACACCTTCTCAAAAGGCAGAGACCTTGGCTCGCGTCGCACAACTAGTTGGACCTCTCTTTTATAGGGATTTCGATCAAAGGAAGGACCAAATCGTTGTACAGGGTAAGTCTCCTTTTTGGTATTTAGGGCATTTCAACTGATTTGTAGGTTATAACTATATAAGTTATTGAATCCAATTCTGAAGTAACAAATCTTTAGTTCATGCATGGCGTACGGATAAGCATGAAAAAATATTATCGTTTAGGATCCTTTAGCTTTTTAAAGTTTCTCGTAAGCCGAGTGGAAAAGCCTATGGTAAATTTTATATTGAAGATATGGTCAAGTTGTTTTGGAGTAGTAGTGCAGATTTTTTATGATGAGGGGAAAATTTATTTATTTTTCCACTCGCATCGTCTCCTATATTGTGGAGAATAAGCTTTTGGATTGAAATGCCTAATTGAAACCTTGATGAAAGATTCGTTTGAAATATGAGATCAATCTCGGGTATTCAATTCGTTCAATAAGGAATAATTATGTCGTCATTGGTCAAATTGGTCCAACCTCCTTGCTCCTTGCTTGACACGAAATCGGCTTATACTGATCTCAAAGATCGAAGTCTTTAAGAAAGGCTCTGAAATATAAATGTTTTAAGGATACATGAAAATCAATAGATTTACAGTCTCGGTCATCTCTTGGTTCTTGGAAGAATTTCTAATCATGATTAACCATTTATCCAGATGTTATTTCTATGATAAATAGCAGTATGCGGTAGATTTTATAAATCCTTATGTCTACATATTTATTTTCACTTACAATTAGAACGTTTCCGTGCACATTTGGTTGCTTTTAGTGTACTTTGATGTTGTTGGTCACCCTATCCCAGTCGACATGAGATTTTAACCATAGCAGTTATTCATATAAATAAGGAAATTACGATTTCCAATGCATTCTCAGAATAAATTTAAGCTAAACCAGTCCTTAGTTTAATGGTTTGAAAATTAATTTTATTTACAAAAGATCTGATGTGTAACCCAAAGCGTTCTAAACATCATTCGTAACATAGCATGGCAAATGACAATACTACTATTCCACAGAAGACAGCCACCGATAACTATGAAGCTAATCTTACAGATAGCATGTTACACTAATTTTAGTTTATAATTGCTTTACAGTATTGCAAGACGTGTTAAAGGGCCGTTTATAATCCACAAGGAGGGCAGTTCATTGTGATCTGTCCTTAAAGGTGAAAGTAGTTGATTGCATAGCCCTTAATCCAAGCCCTTCACTTTGATTCTAAATGGTCCAATAATCCGGTCTGGAATAATTAATAATACGAATACGAATGCCTATCGTATTATTGTTGAACTTGTTAAGGATGGCAGAGACAGATTTTTGGAATCGCAAAAGCTTCATAAGTAGCACCCAAATTATCAATTTATAATCTATCTTTCAAGTTACTACCCAATGATCTGAGATTTACTGAGTTTCTGAGCTGGAACCGCTAGATAGTAGATTAATTTCAATTCCTACTATTTCCACGTAGTTTTGTGAAGCAAGCATCAACATTTGTAATTTGCTACTGGCTGGCTATATGTTACCATTTAAATCTGTTACTTTAAGTTAAATATATTTACTGACCTATAACTTCTTGCAGAGGTGCCCAAAAATGATTAAAATTGCGGAGACATATATACCTGAGTCAAAAAGACCTGGAGACATTTATGCCTGAAACAAAAAGACCTGGAGACATTTATGCCTGAAACAAAAATGCCCGGAGAATTATGCATATGCCTTAAAAAAAAGAGGCAACGGCAATACTTATTATAATTATCTCTAGTATATTGAAAACAAATTCGTGGTAACGTTTGACCTATGATAGTTAAGTACTAAGATAACTAATTCTATAAAACCGTAAACAGCGTTACACGGATGCAATGATATTAAGTTTTCCAACATTAATATTTGACAATAGCATAGAATAAACAAAATTTTACAGACTTATTTATATATTTGAAACAGTATTTCCTCTTTTATCCATCACCCATTCAATCTATTTTTTCAGAATTTAAAGTTCAATTTGATCTAATCTATAAATTATTGATGGGGGTTTTAGACAAAAAATTTATTCGAGGCATCGTGGACGCTTTCGAATTTTTTACCGGCATTAATGTCTCCAGGCATATTGGTCTTGGCATAAATGTCCCCTCAAGAACCTTTCTTTGACATGCATGTCTGTACTTAATCTCATTCAGCACAAATTTTCTACAAATATAGGCGAATATACGAAAAGAAATCAAATAACCGAGTTTTAAGAGATATGACAAGTAATTAGCTATCCGTCAAGCTGTCCTACGGTGCTAACAGGAACCGATAAGTTGTGTCCCAAGTAGTTTTAAACAAGAACTCAAGGGTTCGTGTCCCAATGGATTTACTGATTCACAAACAAATAGGAAAGTATTAATCCCAAAATGTACACTGGGGTCATGCCTCCCGAGGTCAAGTTGTTACTCCCGTTGCTGCAATGGCCTTCGCTCGTGGCATGGTAGCCCTCAGTGCACTTGCAAATAGAGACGGACCCGTCCCCGCATTGGGCATTGGAGACGCACTTGGCTGTGCTATCCTGACCTCCAAGACAGGGACTATTTGCGGCTCCGACACAAGATCCCCCTCCAAAGATGCCCCCAAGAATCCCTTTTTCATAAGCTCTTCCAGGGGAGCAAGAGCATTTACCCAAGAAACAGATGAGTCCTTTGTCCGAGTTACATGCATCCGGGTCATCGTTCTTATCATTTGTGAACAGGTTGGCTCCTTGGGCTAAGAGGCTACACTCTTCTCCGTGGTCCTTCTTGCCCGCTGCGGACACCGTTGTGGTGATGGTCAGCAAGGCGAAGGTAATTAGGGCAAGAAGTTCGAGTTTTTTTGGTGAAGTCATCTAAAAAAAAGAGAATGTGATTAGGACGGCTGTCATTTTTCGTGGGGATTGAGCGACAGTGGTGGTGGTGGATAAATTCAGACTCTTATTATTATTGGATGTAATTGCAAGCAAGGATAAGGGGATTTTGTTTTATTTAGTGAGTGGAATTGCGTGAAATGAATAGGGATCAATCAGCTTGTTGATAGAAGGGTGTACAACTGTCAAAAACCGAAGGTTTACTAATCACACTTGTCATTGACGATCTCATGGGACTGGGAAAGCAAAGGGGAAATAAATTATGTAGAGAAATGAGAGACAAGTCTGAGAGAGGAACTGTGAATATCTCACGGGGATTTAAGTTAATTTTCTCAGGGCAGAGAAAGCTTGACATTTAACTAAATTATTGATTTCGATCACAACCACAACGAGATAAGCAAGTAATGCCAATGACTTTCGTACTTTGATAACCTCTCAATTTTTTGGCACATCCATTGTAATCTACACTTTGGAATCGGTAATTAAACTTATATTTGTACTTTTGTTAGCCTTGAGCATTGCTCAATCTTTGGAACCCCGACAATCTTTAACGTTCATAGTCATGGACTATAATATAAATTTACTGCTTCCATCTTAACTCTTTACCATTTATGGTTTACGTTTATTTACAGATATTTAAAAAAAAAGCTTCATAATAGCCTTAAGAAAGTATTTAAACCTAAAAAGTCCTTGAGAGCAAAGATAAACATTTGTGAGATTCCGTCACCTCCGTTCCCGTGCACTGTCCATGCTCATGGACAGTTTACGATGAATCCTAAATATTTTACATTGTCTGAGTCACCAGATATTAAACCACTGCATCCATTCGTGACATAACGCAATAACATTTTAATACTACAGGCGAGAACCATCGCACTTGGCATTCAGGCAAGGTGTGGGATAAAGAAGCTGGAATAAAGGAAGAACGGCTTAAAGTGCTGGAGAGTTGGTACTGGCATATACATGTGACAAATGGATGTTAATTATTTATTAGGTAACTATAATTGACATACTGGCATTCTTGGGGCAAGGTACATGGTCATAAAAGTATTTTAATTTTCGACCGTCAAAATATCTCAAGGTGACTATTCGTTTGGGAGTTTGGGACTGTGGGTGGAATTCTATTTTTTATGCTGATTGTTGTAGATTACGGCGAATGTTTTAAAGATTCTGGTAGTGTCAGATTGAAAAGTTTTCAAAAGGATTTGAGCTTGGATTTTTCGAACACGATTTCCCATCCGTTTCAAAATTTTGCAAATTTTATAAAGTATAATCATTGGCTTATTTTTGTTGGAGACCATTGCATTTCTTTTGAAACTGTTAGCCGTCAAATATCAGAAAATTAGATTTAAAAAATTTGATCAGCGTTATATAAATTGAAATCCCGTAGAAGGAAAATATTACCACATCTAAAAATTAAAATTGAATAGAGTTTACTATTTTCTAATATTGTAAAAAGGATAAAAAGGAACAAAATGTAATATGTAAATTACCTTTTGGCGTCTATTAAAATTGTATGACATAATTGTAGGACATTAGCCTAGATCGCATGAATACAATAGAAAAGGATGCTCGTGTTCTTTTGATACAAAGCCAAACCCTTTACAAAACTGTAGCCCCGAAATACAATCCTCAATAAAATTCCTTACCTTTGAGTAATGAAAGCGTTTTCTTTTCAAATTTCCAACACGTCAAAAATCCCAGTTACAATAAGCCAAAGATATCAGAAATCTGTTGCTCTATTTCCCAGAGGTTTCCTTGTATGCCCACGCAAGTATTTTGTTTATATTTTGTGCAGATCAATCAATTAAAAAACTTGGTCCGTTTCCAAATTCCAGGTATGGTAAATGAATGAAGTGCGTTGTAGATTAGTGGCTATTATATAGTGGATGGTAGTTGAGTTGAGATGATTTAATCCAATTAAAGGCTTACAAAGTTGCACAGGCAGGTCTGTCTGTCGTCAGTTTAAATTGTTGGTGAAAGTAGCTGTGACTTTGGGAGAGGTCTTGTTAGAACTGAAATGTTATTCAAGTAGATCACAGGGCCATACACTCGTTCACTAGGCTCTAAAAGTTTGACTCTAGCTCTGCTCTAGAGTGTCTAGAGATTCTTGGGATACGAAGCTTTTAGAAACTATAGGACACACCGAATCCTCGCAGCCAATCTCCGTCTGGGAATATACCAGATGTGGCTTCCTATATGCAGTTAACCAGGGAGTAGGAAACTGGGAAATTTGTCCCCTTATATCTATGTAAGTTTGCAAAAAAGGGGCGGGTGTGGTCTCCCTTAGGTTTTGTAATGACTTTGGATTCGGACTTATTTTTGCAGTTTTTTTTTCCGTCTCGGATTCATGCAGTTCTATATAGTAGGCTCATTTGCTTTTGGCTGAGTTGTTTTTTTGGCGTTTTTTTGACAAGAGGATATGATGATGATGGTGGCTTTTGTTATTTGGAAATTGGGGTTTCAAAAAGAGTAAATACATTTGGGGGGATATTTTACACAGTTCTGCTTTTGGCACTTTCCTGAAATTGATTTCATTATACCTAACCTACCTCACCTAGTGTCATTGATATTTGTACAGTAGTAAAAAAATAAAAAAACTACATGGATTCAATATTCTGTATTGATTAACGACAAGTCTTTTGAGACAAGGCCCTTTGGATGTTTTCAAAGACTACAGAAAACGATAAAATCAAGGGCCGTTTTTTTATCTTGTTCTTATTCCAAGGTTGCTTTCTCTACACCAAGATTGATATAGTAGCAACTATGCGTATAGTCTAGTGTAATTATAAATATTGTAAAGAGTTCACACATCATCCCAACCCAATGTTAAAATAATTTGACTCTAAAGATCCAATTCCAAATTACCAGAGTTACTTCTAATTAAGCTGGAAGATACGGCCCTGTGTCTCTGCCCTTTGAGCACTTACAAGTTCATAATAATGATACACCATCTCTCTATCCCTCTACAAGTTTTTAGATTAACCGAATTGAGAAGTCATTTCGGCTAATCTAGTAATGATAGAAGAGCAACAACAAGGGTGGCATTATTATAGTCTATACTTTTATTGGCTAAAGTAGTAGGCTTCCCGTGTGATAATGCTATGGTGACATATGTGTCTTATAAATCTTGTAGAAGCATTGCACTGGGTGTTGTTCGTTGCAATCAAAACTGCTCTAGACTCTAGAGTTAAGTACTAGATTGGGATCCAGTGTGGGTTCGAAACTATTAATAGGGATGGCTGAATGTGTAATGTAAATTATTAATATGGTAGATAGTTGGCCAGGAAATATAAGGATGTCCAAGCATTTATCATACTACTGTGTGGTATTACATAGTAAATGGTTTTAATTGTATTAATTTAAGTACCGCAGGTCTTTTTCACTCGTTTCATCGAATCCGATAATATGATTTGTGAGGAGCAGTAGTTAATTAATTGCTAATATTGGTTTCCACCGTCAATCATTTAAAGGCGTCCATGGCTAGGAAATTACAATTTCTACAGTAGGATACGTAGTGCGCTTTATTTTCCTATGAAATTCTTATGAAACCGAGTACTAATTAGGGATACATGAAAATGGTGATGAACATGATAGTTAAGCCTAGGTAGAATATAAAATAAAATAAATTTCCAAATCGCCTGTTCGGTTTAATGATTTATTTTTGATGCAATAAAAACATTGGAATGGGAATGCATAGCTTGTGCCAGAGAAACTGATAAGCTCCTTGTGTGCGTGTTTGTCTGTTTTTTATCTGAACACTTGCTTTTTAAATTGCTTATTCGTAATCGGGTGTATTTCGGGTGTTTCGGGTATCCTTGGATGGTTAGGATTCTTTTAAAATCCAAGTAAATTTGTCTCACATGTGGCGGTTTTCAATTGCTGGGTTGAGATTATGCATTGTGATAAGGATGATTCAGATGTTAATATATATCTAATTAGTGACCGTTAAGTTGATGAGAGGAGCTTTGTCGATTTCTGAGATTGGGTTGGACAAACGAATACGCTGTTTAAGGGAAAATCCGAATTAATTCCTTTAGGGAAATTGTGTTCAAGGATTAAAATTTTTATTTGATTTTTCAGTGCTAGAGAAAGCTAAAACTACTAAAATAAAGTTTTTCTTCAAGTTTCCGTTTATGGAGAAATAAATATAATATATTTCCATATCGGACACGTTTCTGTAAATAATAAATTAAAATTTTACAAATAAGGCTTCAGTAGAAATGGGATTGACCAGATGGATTAAACTTTACTAAACTATGGAACATATCTAGTGGTCTTATAATTAACAAGAGTCATTGTCAAAGATATGTATTTTTCACTTAACGAAGTCCTTGATAAAAAAACCTAAGTGACTGTGCTTATAATATGATTTATATATTATTTAGAGCAAAAGGGGAGGGTATGCATTCACATGGCATCGGGATTCGTTGAGCTCACATATGATTACTTTCCCTCTCATTAAAGCCATTAATTCTCAAGTCAAAGTTACATAGTTCCATAGGGTCTTTTATTTATATGCAGTTGCAGTTGTGAAGGTGTTTTTATTCGTTAATAACACGAGAAGTCAATGACCGTAAGCGATTAATCTTGTAGCTATTGGGTAACAAAGCGATAAAAGCCTAGAGGAATGACTTTTTGGGGACGTTTGGTATTTCCTGGTACTATTATTACAGGCAGAATTAGTTCCTGAGCCCGTAGCACTCGTACGATTATTTTCATTATGTCGAATGCGGGTCTCCAACCCTTAGTAGTCATTTGTTATCAACAACAAAGGACTATTCAGAAGCTACGAACTAAGGAAGCTTTGCCTATTTTCAAATTTTCATAAATAATCCGACTCGAGGGTTCCAATGTCCTTGACATTCAAACCCCCAGCTTATTATGGATTCTTATTCGAATGCACTTGGGCTTAAGACCGTCATCGAGAAGGAAGACGTACTTCCTTTGAGGATCATGTCATTCAAGACTTTCTGAGGAATCAGTTCTTATAACTAATCCATGGTCTGTATCGTGAAATATGAAGGGGATCAAATGCCAAAGGTCAGGTAGCCAGATAATTGTCCCAGTGGGATTTCTAGTTATGTGGTTAATGTATGGTCCTTAGGGAAAAAATGCTCATTCCAAGTTCCAGTCCTACAAAAGTCAAGAAGTGTTTTGGCATGCACTTAGTACTGGCAAAGTTCATGTTCCCGAAATTCCATGTTCCATTGAGAAAGCTATGTCATAAATCCTCTGGAGTCAGAAAGTCGGGAAGAAAAGTAATCGATACTGGAGAAGTAGGTAAATGGCCCTTGCAAAAAAGTCCCCCCTCCTCTCCATACAATACTAAAATCCTGGCTCCTATTTTGGGCTTTTCTTTCCAACGAATAACTCTTTTTATATTGTTTGTTATGCGTACATATTACATATAAACTCTTATCTTACTGATCGAGCATTCAATGCACTTTCTAATGATGAACATTAGCGATAATAATATTATAGTATTAACAGTAACACAAGTTTAAGATTTTAAGTTAGAATTTCAGAAATGTTTGCTCAAGTTATGCTTCAATAATATTCTTTGTAAAGTCAAGTGTAGTCGAGGTTTCCTTGATTTTGAAAATGTCGGGAATTACTAGGTTATTGATGACTTTAATTAAGGATTATGAAAACTTTGCCATATCGTACAAAGTTTTACATCTGATGAATCTTAATTTGACGTTATTAGGTTAGTTTGCATTGGGTTTTGGAAATGTTAACTAATTATGATATTTAATTAACTAAAGGTCGAAACGCATCTCAATTCCCTCGAAGACTTCTAAGTGCATTTACAGAAATTCAAGGAGAAGAAGTAAAAGCCCTTGTGTTACAAAAGAACTTGGAAAGTCTTCATGCTGCGGATTTCGGATTTCTTCCTATGGCCGTCCACTACGCTCTTCAGGTACGACGGGGATCTAAATTATAGTTACCTTTGACCTTCTCTTATTCTCCACGTTGCATTATAAATCTTACAAACCAGAGGTTTTTTTAATTCTAGGACTCAGCACTTAGGAATATCTCTGGGAACAAGTTGGCAGCCGTAGTGAAGGTGAACAGAGGGGATACAACTATTGCATACAAGACAGCCGTGTCCCTAAACGATAGGAAGGAGCAGCAAGTGGAGTTTTTGCAGGCTTTGGTATTAATGAACATTAATTTTTATACACAGTTGATTACTTTTAATTGTTTGTTTGAAGTTCCTAATGATTGAATTTCATTGTCCAACAGGGTGGCAAAATCCTCCCAGATGTCCAGAAAATCATAATGCACCAAGTTCTGGAATGGTGGGGAGACCTAAAGCATTGGAAAGACCGTGAATTGTCATTGTTGACCACGGCAGGAGATCCTCTGCTGGCATATATCCCTCCATCTAAGTTGGAGACTTTAGATGACGAAATCGCGGACCGATTCACAAGCATGTTGGGGCAGTCGAATGAAATCGGCAAGGTCTGGTGGATGAAGCCCATGAGTTTGAAAAAAGCATGGTTTGAGCTAGCCAAGGGGGCGAGGTACTTTGGAGCTATTCATGAATGGTCATTTAGAAGGATGCAAAAGTTGTCATTCTTGTTGGAGGGGGCTAGTCCTGAAGACTTGGAACTCATTCCACCCATTCCGGAGATTAAGGGACTTGTGATTGGAAATCATTATACGGAGTTACAGGTGTGTTGATCAATTTAGTTGATTTTGATTTAATTTAATTAATTAAATTTAATTTTGGTTTTCGTCACATTATCTAATTACGAGAATTTTCATCAACAGGCTCGGATCGTATTTGACGCATTTTATAAGAAATCTCCCCTGTCCCAAGAAGATCTTCAAGAGTTCCAGTTCCACGTCCTAGACTTGACACCAACCCAACTGCAGCGATTCGATTTGGCTGACAGCTTCACAACACTTGATGATATGATGACTATCCTTGAAGCTAAACGGACCCCTTCGTACCCAACTCTCCTGCAGATTTCAAATTTTGTATGGCCTCTAGTAAACACAAGCTCTGGACTTATAGCAGCCCCAACCAAAACTTGGCAGAAGAGAGAATTGTCAAAAATGGGGAAGATGCTGTTCCTCCTTCCTAAATCGACTCTGTTCCAAATTCCACCGGAACTTATCAACTGGGACTCAAATACACTCCAAGCGATAAGATCCAGCCACTTGACCCCATTCCAGACTTGGTATCTAACATCCCAGATTTTGTCGACTATCGAGGACCGATTCAAACCAGATTATGTGTTTCTGATGCCGGCTCCATTCCAGCGAGGAATTCCTACACAAAATATTTCCCAGGTTCTGTTGGGATCACCTCTAGTAAGACCAGAGGTCCTGAGGGCTCTTATTGAGGAATCTTCGGGCATGCTGGCCTCACAACAGGTTGGCTTTATCTCTCTGATATGTTTCATAAGTTTGGCTGGATTTTTTTAATTCGTATTATTTGCTTAGGCTGTGATAATCCAAAGAATTCGTCACCGTCTAAGTGAAGCAACAATAATTAGAAATATTCTTAGCTCTTCTGATCCTGCAGAACTATTCAATCATTTCAGTCCCAGATTAATTTCCAAGAACATGGCAACAATTATCAAGACCATTATAGAAATGCCTGAATCTGGAAAATTCGGGACAACTTCCATTCAAGCCAAACTACTTCCAAAAATGGTACTCTCCTTATGGCTGAATTGGGTCCGAGAAACATCTCAAGTGACCCGGTGGACTGCGGAGGATCTCTTAGGACGAAGTCCCCTTGGGGGCACAAATGCTGTAAACTTCGCAATTTTAGGGCTCAGTTGTCGAGATGTGAATCTCATCGACCCGTTGGACATTCTTCCCGTAATTCGTCACTATAGACATGAGTTGTATGCTTTGAGAAATTTCAGACCGGAGTTAACTTTTAGTATGAATTTGCGGGCCTGTCTTTTAGAGAAGGTTGTGGATTATCTAAAAATCAAAAGTAACTTGAATGGAACTCAGTCAGATAGCCATATTCTCTCGGGAATGGATTTGGGAGAAGTTTCTGAAATCGGTGGTAAGTTTTCGTTGTGTATCTTCAGAAGTTCTAAAGCTAATAGCATGGAAAAATGATTATGTTGCATTTTTTTCTAGGTGAGGTTCTATCAATGATCCCAACGAGGTCATTAGAGACCTTAGACGTTAATACAAGGATACAAATAATTGAAGAAATTGGTAGTTTGGAAATGTTGGATTTAGTTTGCCTTGTCCCCTTGGAGCAACTTAAGTGGTACGGAAACACGCTCCTCAACGACATCCAAATTCAGAAATCCTCAGCATTGCGAAATTTAAAGCGAAGGCAACTTAGCCCAGTGGAAACTGTAACGATTGCTGATCCGGCAGGCCTGCATGAAGCGGAAGCGTCGACCGAATCTCCAGCCGCTCCGGAAGAATCAGATCCAACAACTGCAGCACCCGAATCTGTCACTACTGAAGTACCAGCTCTGGAAGTTCCAGTTCCAGTAGCTCCAATCTCAGATTCTGCTCCAGTATTCTCCCCCACAATTCAGCAAATCACAGTTGATTCCGATTCCGTTCACAAGCTGGGTAATCTACTTTGCTATGCTGAAGATGTTTTTGTTGGAAACTGGTCTAAGCAACTGCTAAAAGAAGTTTTGGAATCCAAGACAATCACCGGAGACAAAACTTGTTGCATGTCGACAACCGTTCGAGCCAAGTGGTTCTCCCTCCTTCAAACAGCTTATGGAGGGGATACATCAAGTTGGAATGAATTTGACCTTGCCTCCATCGGCGACCTTCTAATAACAGTTCCTCAGATTGATTTACAGAAGATATCAAATGACGTCCTTGCCAAAGCGGTTAGTCCAATCATCAAGCAATCGGGATTCGATGTAAAGATAATGGTTCCTGGAAAAGCAAAAGCCCAACGGTTCGTATCCGTTTGTGCTGAATCTTTAGGAACTGAAGGGATGGAATTCATGACGGATTATATGAGATTGATGAAAGAGCTTTCCCAAGCTGCCCAGTGGATGGTTAATACTGTTAAAACTACTGATGAACTTATTCGGAGCAGTGGGGGACAGAGAATACGAAGATCTGCTGATGTTAAGGTTGTTAGAAAGCCAAGGCAAATTAATATATCCACAGGATCTGCAGCTCCAACATCATTTTTAAATAGTCAGCCTCAATCCAAAGCCTCGACCGTTCCAAAACAACAAATTTCGATGAGCCAAGGGCCAAATTCTCCAATGGGTCAAACTCAAGCTCCTTTGACGAACCCAGCTTTTGCACCAGGTTCTCGGATGCCTCAAAGAATGATTCCGATGAACATGAATCAAAAACCTTCAACTATGCAGCAACAGTCTGGTAACAATATGGCTGGAGGTCAAATTCAGCCTCAGAGTGCTTCTGTGCAGCCCATGAGTATTGGACAGAAGTCAACGGGGCCAACCAGCCAGTTTCCTTCAACAGCAATTAGCCCCCAGCAACAAACTTCAACTTCCGTTGATTCAACTACACCGCTAATGGTAAGAACTCGTCAAGCTCAAGGTCAGATTGGTCAACAAGGGCAGTTTTCATTCCAAGGTCAGTTGGGAGAACAAGTACAGTTGGGTTCAACTCAAGGCCAGTTATCTGAATCAGGACAGTTAGGCTTCAGTCAAGGTCAGGTGGATCAACAAGGACAGATGGGTCAAAGCCAGGGCCAGTTTGGCCAGCAAAGACAGTACGGTCAAGGACAGTATGGCCAAGGACAGTATGGCCAAGGACAGTATGGCCAAGGGCAGACAGAAAAACAGACACAGATTCCTCCAATCCAGGCTCGATCTGGTCAACCAAGTCTAATAGATCCAATCCCGATTCCGTATAGCCCTCAAGAGCTGTCCAGCCAACAAGGCCAATTTGTTTCCACTCCAGATCAGTACAGTCAACTAGGATCAGCTTCTCCGAGTCAGGGTCAGTATGGTCAACAAAGTCTGATAAGTTCCACCCAGGATCCATTAACTCAAGGACAATATAGTCCTAATACGCCCCAATATGGTCAACCAGGACAGTATGGTCTAACTCAGGGTCCAACTCAGAGTCAGTATGGTCTACAAGATCAATATAGTAAACAAAGTCAGATTATTCTACAAGGACCATATGCAGATCAAATCAACCAACAATATGCCTCACCACAACTTGATCAACAACCCCGATTCAACAGACAAAATCAGTATGGCCAGGATCAATTGAATAGACAAGGGCAGTTTACGCAACAAGGAAAACTGGGTCAATTAAGTCAACAAGGGCAAATTGGGCAACAAGGACAAGGACAGTTTGGTCTGACCGGAAAATCAGGACAAGAGATACAGTCTGGACAGCAAGGGCAATTTGACCAACAAGGACAATTTGGTATTCAGGGGCAATTCGGCGCACAAGGACAACTTGGACAAGGACAATTCAGTGGAAAAGAACAATTTGGCCTTCAAGGGCAGCTTGGTCGACAAGGGCAATTTAGTGAACAAGGGCAATTAGGCCTTCAGGGACAAATTGGTCGGCAAGGGCAGTTTGGACAACAAGGGCAGTTTGGTCAACAAGGACAATTTGGCCAACAAGGGCAATTCGGCCAGCAAGGACAATTCGGTCAACAAGCGCAATTTGGTCAGCAAGGGCAATTCGGTCAACAAGCGCAATTCGGTCAGCAAGGACAATTCTCTCAACAAGGACAATTTGGCCAACAAGGACAATTCGGTCAAGGACAATTCGGTCAAGGACAATTCGGTCAACCTCAACAAGGACAGTTCGGTCAATCAAATCAGCCTGGACTAGGAGGGACATTTGGACAGCTAAATGGACTGCAACAAGATCAGAGTGGTCAGCAAATAGGGCTATTAAATGGTGATCAAACCCTTGATCTGACTGGCCGATCAGTTGAAGGTACTACTCTGTTGGAAAATGTAACATCGAGAAACCCAACTTCCACATCTTCCGATGTACCTTTGGACGAGAAATCAAGATCCTTGAATTTTGATGCTCCAAAACCTCAAACGGATGGACAGCAATCAGAGGTAACCTAATATTTTGAGTATTTCAGGATTATTAAAAGAACATATGAAATGGAAAAACATGAATTTATTGCAGTTAACATGTCACGGAATAAAAGCCGCAGGGCCCGCAGCGATCGGTCTAACTGTTGAAGATCTCCAAAAGCTCTCTGCAACGGATCTATTTGACTGCATAGAAACCTTAGGATGGTTGGAATGGGATGACCAGACCAAAAAGGGGATCCTGTCTCTCTTCAAGGAAAAACTTTTCCTCACCACAGACAAATTGAAGACACTGACGTTGATCGAATTAGGAAACCTTGTCACGGCCTTTGCGGCGGATCCCAACGCTTCCCCTAGTTTTGGGAATGCCGGAGTAAATGAAAACTCCACAGACACATTGGATCTTTCTAAACTTGACCTCACACTACCCGCAAGTCTGGATATCCTTTCCATTTTGGGATCCAAAATTTCAGACCCTACCGTCGTAAGTCATCCATCGATTTGAAATATTTAATACCACTGCGTGGTAAACGAATTCTTTATTTTCTAAACTGTTTACAGCTCAAAGTTCTGGCAGAGAAATTCAATGCAGATAATAGAATCTTCCCCGGTTTCTCCAAAGGGATCGCCCGACCTGAGAATTTAAGAATTGCCGTATTAGCATTAGGCAACGTAATTTGTGGATTCAGTGATAAGATTGTGAACAGTATTTTCGAATCGGACGCCTCCCTATTTATTGATTGTAGTAGAATGCTCGGGAAACTGGAAGGATGCAGCATGGAAGTGCTCAGTACCTTGGCTACACATGCAGTAAGACCTAGCAATTATGGTCCACCTCGTCTCTGGTCTCAGGAAGATTTGAAAACTATCGGAGTTGTATTCGCAGGTAATTATAGGTGTCAATATTTAGCTGAATTGATTTTTGATATTTATTACACGACGCCTATTCCACAATTACAGGTTTGAAACCAGATGCGATTTCAACCATTCCATCAACAACTATGCAAGGTTTAAGGGCTCATGCTGTAAATTCTCTCCCAGCATCCTCTTTCTTAGCTTTATCAGCGGATCAAATAGCAAAGATGTCGTTTAGCGCAGCAAGCTCAGTCTTACCATCACAGATGAATAGTTTATCACCTAGCCAAGCTGCTGCCCTTCAAGGTGCTACTCAAGTTCAAAATGAAGAGTTCGATGTAGATATAACTCAGCCAGCTTCGGAGGCTCCCCGTGACGAAGTTGCACGAGACTTGGGTTCTGTTGAAGCACCTCCCACAAACGCTACTATTCCGCAGACGAATGGAACAGCCCCTACGAATGCAACAGACACTTTGCATGGAAGGACTGTCGGGAAAGATGATGACTCAACTGTCCCAGATAACGTAGTTCCTACGGACAGCCCTGGAGAATCGGCGGAAGCTGACATAGGAACCAGTACTAGCACTGAGGCGCCTGATTCAGAGAAAGAAACTGCAACTACTAGTGGTAGCGATTCTACAAGCGCAGCGTTTTCATTTATCAAAATTTTCTTATTTATTGGCTCGATTGGAGTAAAATTTGGATTGGAATTTTGACCAGCCAGTAGTGAAAGAGTTAAATTGCTTAAGCTTTACCCGGTCTATTGAGATTTATAACTTTGTTTTTGAAAAGCTTTAAAAACTTTACACAGAAATTTATTACCATGTTTTCTCACGAAATAAATAAAGATTCGCTTTAACTTTCAGAAGTTTTCCGACACATTGAAACATCGAGTGTTTATTAAGTTATCTTAAATAGTAAACTTAGCGATTGCATTTTGGTACATTGGTAATTTGCAATTTGGTACTTATTCAAAGTGAGTACAACAAAGTTGTGGTGACGGATTGTGACTAATAGAGTATGACACTTGGGGATCATAAACAGAAATGCTTTCTACAGCAATATGTAATACATACATAGTTTAGTGACTTACCGTTAACAGATCTTGAATATCTCTAAAATTGAAATAGGCGACAAGTCCACCAGTAATTTATCGTAAATACAGTAAAATGACTATTCAATAACGTCATCAATTAATATGGTCAGGTACAACACAACTCAATAACTTAAAGCTCGACACAAATGGCTAAGGTAATACGAAAAACTAGATTATAACTAACAGCTCTCCTTAGTTATTCCATCCCGTGATTATCCTAGCCACCAGCATAGACTTATTTTTCAGAAGAGATTAAGGACAATTGAAATGATGTTTAAAAAAACTCTTCGAGAAGTTTTAAAACCATCTCGTAACTCTGCATGTCATGAATAAGTCGATTTTCACACATTTTTCGTTACAGTATACGTATACCGTACTCGTCATAACCTGCTAGATTATATTTTGTTTAAATTAAATCGCGAACAGTTTAAATCACGAACAAACCTGTCATTTTCATTAATATAAGTCAAAAGGTGGCTGCTGCCGAAATGGAAGTACCAAAATAATATCAACCGTTTTTCAAAATCTGAACTCTAACTAAACTCATCGGTAAAAATTTACGTCAATGTCAAAATAACATCAAAACCATTTCAAATGAGCCGATACTAAGACGGCAGCAAAATTCAACGACCTCAAGCTCCAGCGCGTAAGAAGTCCAATATTCACGTAGGACCTGGTAATATCATACCTCCTAGATATTAAGCGAATGAAAAAGGAATCATATCCTATTGGAAATAATAGGCTCGAAGGCTTTTGAGGTGCTATTGATAACCGCGTTTCATATCCGTTATCTCATGAGAGCACCAACAGAATGGACCATTCTACTAATCTGCGTTCTAAACCAACGAGGAAGTAAGCATAACTCTCGAACAGTGACCTATATTATAAATCCAAATCAGATTATATCAGTCACTAGAAACTTAATTAAACTAATTATTAATACAAAGAGCTTGAAGTTTCAAACCGATCTTACCTCACAAAAATTTAAGACATACTCTTGCAGTCCCCATGGTCCATGCCCACCGTTCAAATACAGAACATAAGTGAACCCATCTTTTGCTCTCCCTCCAATTGAATAATAATATGGCAAGAATTTATGAACTCTAAAATTCAAAAGAACATATAAATAAATCAACTATATTAGCATAAAAAATGTTGAAAGAATAAATTAATTGAATCACTCACTTAAATTTATGCTTTTCATAAAAATGTAGTGCGGGTTCGTTAGAAGACAGTACATGGAGATAAACCGCTTTACACTGAAGGGTTGATAAGTGGTTGAGAAGACTCGATAGTAACAGAGATGCGATGCCCTGTCGCCTGTTTATAATTTCAAGAACATATGATAAATTAAACATTATGATCGTATAAATTCATGCAATTTTAAAATTTAATTGATGTGAGACCCTTACCGACTACTGTCAACCACGCCTAGACTAAGAATGTAGGCAGAAGTGTATTTAAGTTGAGAATCGCAGAGAAGATCCCGATCTTCTCGGTTTAAATCTCTTCCTTGCTTCAGTTCTGCAACTATGAGACCTAAATTTTTAAAAACAACATAAACTTCCTTTTCACAAGTTCGTAAGAATATTTCAACGAACACTTCATGCTACAATTTATGTTTTTGTATAAAAACGTAACCAACCAATAATCCTCCCTTCAACAATTGCAGCGAGAGAGAATAAATTGGAGTCGGAAGTAATCGCCTCAAACCACTTGGCAGGGTATTCAACCGGGAACCACTCTTCACAAAGGTTTTTGACAACCTCGTAGTCACCGGGGTTGAGAAATCTGAGTTGAACTTGTTGACTACTGAATAAGGACTGTTTAGACGATGATTCGCTGACAGTGCATCCTCTGTTCTCGATACCCGCTGACCCTTCCAAGAGGTACTGACTACTCCCATACGACCAGATTCCATGATTATCTTGCTGGTGATAAGTTTTCTCAATTGGTGAGTAGAATGAAAAACTCATGACTCAAGCACATTTTCTGACCACTAACATTTTACTATCAAATACGAAAATACTTCAAGGTAATTTAAGACATCATTTCAAATCCTCAGCACCTCTCCGTTCTACAGTCTAAAACACAAAAACAATTTAAAAAATAAATATATAATTAGTCTCTTGAAGAGAAACGAAACTGTGATCTTTCGATCTGCAACAATTCTCAAATCGGTTTAAAAACGATGATCAGGTTAGTTCCATAAAAAATAAAGAAACAATCGTAAAAACATTTCGTACATTCCAATGGATAACCGCAATCTATACTAAACAAAATTCTCAAATTTTGGGCCTTCAAATCCCCACCATTAGTGTTAGTCCATTAATATTGCCAAGATGAAAAAAACATGATAAGTAAATATAGTCTGAATAGATATGATATGACATACTCACGGAGATTATGTGTATCCATGTATTTTTTTTTTACTTCTCCCACTGGCAGTTAAAAAATACAATCGTAATGATCCCCTTAATTGATGTAAAGCAAATATTGATCGCCTAATTATGGATGGATAAACCCCAATACACCATTCACAAACACTGCAGGTTTCATATTAACAAGTAGCTCTTAAACTGCTTCCTTCTGGACTCGAGTATCCCTGAGCCTAAACACCTCGTATTCCAAATTATGTTCGTTCCAAAACTTGAATTTGAATGCAATCTACGAACTCATGTAAGCTCGGCTTTCTGAACCACTTGGTACTAAAGGAACCTTGCAATTAAATTAAGTTATTATCAACCCTAACCTGCATATACAACACCTAACCAAAACACACCCCTAAGGCCCTAAATGATCTGAATTATAGGAATAACATGCACCATTATCAGGATAGTTAGAACTCAATGTTACTTTTATGAATGATACTAACTAGAATAAATATGCTGCATACTACACACTAACACACTGTACAGTACAAACAAATGTATCTCGTTTAGTAGCTTTTTTTATAGTGCAGACGCAGGCCTCTAATTCAGCTGCAGAGCTGCAGTGTGACTTACCATATACGGTAAATAAGATGGTAGATACAGCGGTACTTTGATACATTCTGTTGGAGATGAGATTTGAGATTAGTATTAGCTCACAAGTATTTATAGCCAAATTTCCTTATATATATGCCTTCCAGTATTTACTGTCTCTCATTTTGATTCTCAATAAAATAAGATAACTTCAATTTCAGAGTTAACACTTCAAGATAATGTAATTTATACGGTCTATAAGATCACATCAATAAATGTTACAAGTGTTCTTCTGTGATATGTACGTGTGCCTTCTTTTTAGCTGTCTATGCTTCATGTGTGTATAAAATATGAAATACTTCGTAACATCATAAATGCATTACAGTATATTAAATATTGTTTAACATTCTTTTTAAAATTGCAAAGAAAAGAGATGATAAGGGCTAATTAAAAATAAGGGGAATCGTGTGCGGGAACCTAGCTAATTAGCATTTCTCCATGATCACTTGAATAATAAATAGATACACTGGAAAGTGGAATGCAAAAAAAGCTAATGTGAACTGGAACTGGAAAACCTGTTAGGCACAGTTGAACTTAATCTTTAATGCTCATGTCCTTCAAGTCACAAGTCTGGACAAAAAAATGCATAACAACCAACAGGTTTTACCCCGACTGTCCTTTTAAGAAATTAGAAAAGAAGAGCTATATTGTGTATTGCAGTGGTGTCCTTTTTTTTAGAGTCTTTTTATAATAATTTTGTTATATGTTGATGTGAGACAAACCACGAACTACATGACATGAACTATACAATAATACAATCGTGAATAGTTAACAATAAATATAATATTTAAACTTACCCTTTAGAGTTAAAGATGACAGGGATGAGCCTCAATAGCCAAGTCACAATGTTAATATAAATGGATAGTTGTAAACATTTTTAATTTTAATTGTAATTAACTTTAACTTTTTCAAATGGTTTTGATTTTAGTAGATAAGACAGGTGGATTGTAATTTGTATTTTTTAAATGAAATAATTTTATTGTTGTTTTCCTTGGATTTGAAATCTCCCGCTGTCTAGAACCTAAATCCACATCCGGAGAAAATTCCATTTCTCCAGGCACAACATTTTGACAACATGCTGAAGGACGGGCTTGTTCTGCACAGTTTCTCCATGTGAAGGTGGAAATTATGGAAATTTCTCCATGCAGAGGTGGAAATTAAGAAAGAATTTCCAGTACTTTTTCTTCTATGCTATGTGAGTGCAGATTTTTTCATTAAAAAATGTACGTATGCTTAATGTGCTTAGTTATATTTGATTCTTTTTAGACAATTTTTATATCAATAAAAAGTTTTAAATATGCATTTATTTTTGTATTAAAAAAGTAACTACTTTTTTCTTTAGTACCAGAAATAAATTCTTCTTCAATTTATTTCTCAGTAAAGTTCTGAGTGAATAAAGCAGCGTTGAATTCCTGGACTCACAATAATCTACACCTCCGAATCGAAAGTTTGACATATTCAATGGTAATTGGCAAATCAATAAAAACTAATGCGCCTTGTGTACAGCATAAAATTCCAGCTTATAAACGAAGCCAATAAATTTACACGTTACTGGGAAAAATGCCATTGTCTTCCTATCAATCCTGGATTAAATATTTATAAATTCTCCAGCAGGCTGCTTCCATCCTATCTCACTACCTAACATACATTTTGATGAACGAACGAGAAGAACAAGCAAAGTAAATGTTGTAGATAAAATAGAAATTAAATGGATAGGGCTATAAAATTTACTTGAATGACAAAGACAATAATACTTTTATCGTAGGGTTTTGTATGATTTTAAATTAAAAACTCTTTTGTAATTTTAACGGTGTTGGGCATGTTTTGGGTATTGAATATGTGTATTACATTTCCCCATAACTATGGTCATTGAAACGAAAGTGAGGAAAGGATCTTCTAATTAAATGAAGCTCCAAACATATTTCATACCTAACCTCGTGTTTTTAGTTCCAGAGTCGAGAGAAATAGATAAAGAATTTTGAAGAACGAATGTGGTAAGTGGGTTATAATAGTAAAGTTAATTGTAATTATTTTTAAAATCTTTTTTGTATCAAGCTGATCCCATTGTGCAGTAGTATAATTGATGTTGATTTTGATTATATCGTCTTGAAGTAGGATCAAGAAATAAGGAAGCAACAATGAAAGGTAAAATGGGCAAGAGCCCTGTGAGGAAAGGAAGTATGGGGACAAGTCCTGAGAAAAACGGGTCCAATAACAAGACCCCGGTTGCTGTAAAAATCGGAACTAAGGACAAGACCCCTGTCGCTAAGAAAAGCGAAAATAAGGACAAGACCCCTTTAACTGGAGCTGTCAAAAACGGAATTAAGGACAAGACTCCAGTTGCTTTGAAAAACGGAAATAAGGACAAAACCCCAATTGCTTTGAAAAACAAAAATAAAGTGAGCATCCCTGGGAAAAAAGGGAACGCAGGAAGAGGTCGAGAGAATCCAAAAGTGAAGCCAAAAAAGGTGACTGAGGTTGATTTGGAAATTGAAGACGAAGAAGAACCTCAAGGGAAGGAAATTGCAATTGCTGATTCGTCCGAAGAAGAAACAGTTAAAAGCGACACCGAAGACGAACCTATTAAAGTAGCAGAGGGGGATTTACTAAAGGAATCATCCGACGTTGAGGAAGACAATGAAGAAGTGGAAGCAGAGGAGGAGATTACGAAGACTTTTTCAGATTTGGTAATGGTCAATAAAAATTTTGATTTGGTTCAAGACTTCAACCTTGAGGGATGTTAGTTTTAGGAAAAAAAACGAAAAATATTATTAATCAGAAATTTCATACTGAAATAACTCAATTCTATTTGCAGGGAATCGTTGATGCACTTTGTGAAGCTTGCACCTTGCTGAAATGGACTAAACCTACAAAAATTCAATGTGAAGCTATTCCCGTTGCTTTGACTGGTAATAAAAATATTAAAATTAGACTAATTGATGTAGGTATTTGAGAACAGAAATTTAGAAGTTGAAAATCTTAACTAATTTACGTGAATATTCGACGAACATTTTATTTCTACTGATAGGCAAAGATGTGATCGGACTTGCAGAAACAGGATCTGGAAAAACAGGTGCATTTGCCCTACCGATTCTTCAGAACCTTCTTGAACACCCACAACGTCTCTTCGCTTTAGTCCTTACTCCAACAAGAGAGTTGGCCTTCCAGATTGCTGAGCAGTTTGAAGCTCTAGGTGCAAGAATTGGTGTAAAATGTGCCGTAATAGTTGGAGGAATCGACATGATGACCCAAGCTCTTACTTTGGCCAAAAAGCCTCACATTGTTGTTGCTACTCCTGGAAGGCTTGTTGATCATTTGGAAAATACAAAAGGGTTCCATCTCAAGAGTTTAAAATACCTGGTACATGATTTATGTGTTTGGGAATTGGTTATAAGTACTTATAAGTTTAATACAGAGCTCGCAGTTACATAATTAGGTTTAATGTAGTCAATATATTTGAAATAGGTTATGGACGAAGCAGATCGAATTTTAAATCTAGATTTCGAAGCAGAAGTGGATAAAATCCTCCGGGTAATTCCTCAAGAAAGACGGACATACATGTTCTCAGCTACGATGACTAAGAAAGTTCAAAAGCTTCAGAGAGCTTCGTTGAAAGATCCAGTTAAGGTTGAAGTATCAACAAAGTACAAGACCGTTGATAAATTGCAGCAGCACTATCTATTCATTCCTTTGAAGTTTAAGGTAGGTAATTCTAATTATTCTACCAATAATAGTACCATTCCCCTCGTAGTAAATGCGTTAATGCATGTAAACCAGTGAACCAATAAGAAGAATCAATTGTTTCATTACCATCCATTGTTATTTATTTCAGGACGTGTATTTAGTCCATATTCTCAATGAACTAGCGGGGAATTCTTTCATGGTCTTCTGTGCAACCTGTGCTAATGCCATGAGAACGGCTTTAATGCTAAGAAATCTTGGATTTCATGCGATTCCTTTACATGGTCAAATGTCTCAAAATAAACGATTGGCATCATTAAATAAGTTCAGAGCTAAGAATAGGTCTATCCTCATCTCCACGGATGTTGCTAGCAGGTTTTTACATACAATCAATTTCTACCTACCTATATTGAGGCTGTAAAACAAATTGTTTTGTTTATCTACAGAGGCTTGGATATCCCTCATGTTGATGTTGTTATCAATTTTGACATTCCTACACACAGCAAGGATTACATTCACCGGGTCGGTCGTACCGCTCGAGCTGGGCGTGCTGGGAAGGCTATAACATTTGTAACTCAGGTAAAAATATAATTGTAACTACTTGTAACATTAAAAAAATATTTAGAGTAGTTCATGTTTTAATGTAAAAATTGTTAATGTTATATTTTGTTGTCGTTAGTATGACGTAGAACTGTATCAACGGATTGAGCATTTGATAGAGAAAAAATTACCTCTGTACAAAACGGAAGAGGAAGAAGTTATGGTCCTAACTGAACGTGTTTCTGAAGCTCAAAGATTTTCAAAAATGGTTAGGCTTAGAATTAAATTAATTCAAATAGCTTCATTCGATTCATTATGCTTTCTTTTGGACCATTTAAACAATGTGATGTATATTGTGGCAGGAAATGAAAGAGCAAGATGATAAGAAACATGGTGGTAAAAAAAGGAGAGGGGATGACGATGACAAAGACGATACCGAAGAATCATTGGGTGTAAGAAAGCGTTTGAAACCGAACCGTAATGACACAAGGGGTAAAAAGAATTTTAAAAATAACCGGAAGTAATCCATTAAATAAAACAACTGGCCCAGTTCTCGCATTTGTTTTAAAATAAATAAATATTTCATTTTCTAAATGTTCTCGTCGAATTTTTTGGCTTTCAAGATTTTTAATTTAGCATTTGCTGATACAATCGCCTAAAACGTTAGAATTTCAACAAGTAAAGGGGACAAAAAGTAATTATTTATTGATTTCACCCGCGTGTTGTTTTCTAACCAAGGCACAATGTCACAGAAAAAACTGAAAGAAAATACCATTCATTATATCGATATCAGATATGAAAATGATGTTTCCAAATTTTTGCATTTAGATTGGGTTATTAAAATATTAAAAAAATTGCCCGGATATCCCCTCTACTAATGTCGGTTAGTATACTCGATTTCACTGGAAACATAAAGTTTTAATTGGATATCCTGCATTCC
Source organism: Agrenia bidenticulata (assembly GCA_034694785.1). Taxonomy (NCBI): domain Eukaryota; kingdom Metazoa; phylum Arthropoda; class Collembola; order Entomobryomorpha; family Isotomidae; genus Agrenia; species Agrenia bidenticulata. The sequence goes on from JAQFYM010000968.1 coordinate 24,957, forward strand.
TCCTACCCAGGCAGTACACTTAATTTCTGGGAATTGGCCGCTCGTCGGTGGGCTAATTTTACTACAAGTAAAAAGGATTGAAGACCCTCAAAATAAATTTTATTTTTGGTTGGTACTACATAGACCATTCATAGTGTGTATCGAGTGCATAGAATATCGAGTGTATCCTATAGAGATAGAGACTTGTAAAGTGAAGAACTAAAAGATACCCAGATCCACCCACAATTTTTTTTTTAACTTCTGCCTTTATTGACGAACCAATTACCTAGATTCATTATGTACATGGAAATCTATGCTTCGAACTAATCGAGCTGTCTATTACAATTTAAATGATGGACACTTTTATTTAAAAAAAAACTTTTTCCCCTTTTCTTGGATGATTGATGGGATTACTGATCTTGTTGTCATGAATAATCAAAGTACACAGTAAGTGTAAATCTCTCTGTAATCCCTTCATAAAAATAAGGCTAATTAATTTCAACGATATTAATCACCAATTTCTAATACTCAAATGCGAAGCTTTTGTAAACCAATGTAACTTCATGATCATCCGGTACAAGTATTCAAATTTTACCTTGCATAAATTATTACGATCATAAATGTTCACAAATTCACAATAACAATGCAAACTGCATTTCACATGCAGAGGCCGTCTTCAAAGAGTTTAACACTTAAACTATTTTCGTCCCATCATTTTTTCCTTGAAATTTTCATGATGATTTGTTAGACTGAACTAAATCAACAATACCCAACAACGATTATTATAAAGAAGGCTGATGTTCTGGTTCTTCATATTGGAATTTAAAATAGCTTATGTAATTAGTGGGATCTTCTCTGGCTATTATGAGATAGTGATTAAATCATTCATATATGCTCCATAAATTTTCTGTGTATACAAAAAAAATAGTCCAAATGGATTTTTTAAGCTATAACTCAATCAATATTTACTATTATCGGCCACAGCCGCATGCATAAATAAATCATTCAGATCATAAAGCAATTACAAAATGGCAAATTTGAGATGAGACTGTGAGACTCGTGAGCTCAAACTTGTACTCTATAGAGATCGTTTTGCTAGGTTAGTCTAAAATCTCACAAGGTGCACAAAAGGTCCCTGAGGCAAAGGCTTAATGTACTTTTAAGCAATAAATACCACTAATACCAGTAAGATCTAAGATGAGATATTTACACCTTGAAATGCGATGTAAAAGTCCGAGGTTGTAAACAAGTTATACCAATGAGCCCACTCCGTATACATCATGATGTATGATGTTAGTAACAATACAAGACAACACATATCACAAAAACACATGCATGTTTTAACTATTTATTACTGTTATCTATGAAAAAAATGAAACATGTCCATCTACTGTACAATAGAAACCCTTAGCTTAGCATTTGATTTGATTAATTTGAATAGCGAAGTATATATTTCAAACATTTTTATTTGTTAACCGCAAAGTTAGGTGTGAGGATTTGAAACGAAAGGTCTTAAATTAAATAAAAAGCCAAAATCCAAATGGATTCAATGCCGAAACTTTCGACTTTTTACTTTCAAAATGCCCCGATTGAAAATATGTATACATTCGGATATTTTCCCACCCATACCACCCATGCCCTGCCATGGCCGGTGTACAGTTCTAAAGACAATTACAAACAAAACAATACTCATAAGCAATCAACATAGGACAACAATGGATTTGATACAGAGAAGTAAGCCAACCTCTTTGAAAATAAAACTGGCTCTAGCATGAGAAGTGCAAATACAGATCATCCAGATCATCTCTTGCAACTTGCAACTGATACAACCTCAACCTTTAAAGCCTTTAACTACCGAAAAAACTAGACATTAAATAAACGTCTTTCCGAATGCAAATCCTATCGAATCTCCATGCTTGCAAGTTTGAACTAAAAACTCCAAAAAGCATCAAAAAGCATTTCTAGAAAAGCCAAATTTTGATAAGCCCGTGCAAAACTAGAAACGATGGTGCAAAAGACTTGTATTTTTCCACTTTCAGAGACCTCCTTTCTTACCTCTAAAAGAGTTTGGTATGAAAAGCCATCTCTGTGCTCGAAAAGAGTTGACTGTAAAGTGGAACCATGTTTGGGATTGGTGCTGATAATTAGTAGCTTGTTCAATAGCCTGGCCCAACAGTCCTCTCACCTCCAAGGAAATCCAACAGACTGTAGTGCCGTCGTGTTAGTGGGCTAGCTGCGACTGAAAAAAGAGTTGAAGTTGCAGCAGGAGCAGGAGCATTGTGGAAAAATTGTTCAACCACACACATACACACAGGCAGAGGTAACTCAGAGGCTCTGCTGCCTATGCTTTTTCCACACAGCACTCTACAGTAGTACACACACACAATTGCATAGGAACAAACAAGAAAACTGTGAATCTACTCTGAAAACTAAACTCTTTCCCAACTAAAAAGACGAAGCAAAAACAACACACGACCGTTTCCTTGGACTAAAAGTTTTCAGTTTCACATTCTGGCCATAATTGTAAATGTACATTTTTTGAAATTTACGACCAGAGGTGGCAGAGAGATTAGAAAAGAGAATTGAGAGACGAACAAGAAGCTAGATAAGTAAGCAAGGAGGGTTTTAAATTTTCAATTTTTTGAGAAAATTTTGACAAATAATTATTCCTCTCTTGGAACAATTTAAAAGGGAAAGAAAATCCTGGGGAGTTTTATTTTTATTTACCTGACACTTACCGAGAACAGACTGTCAACTCTGTTTTTTTTTCTTCTCAATCATTTGACTGTAAAGAGTGGAAAAGCAATTAGGAAAGCGAGGGTTGCTCATCAGGGAAAGTTACTTAATTTGAAATTTAAATTTTTTTTGGGCCCATTTGCTTTTTGGAATCTAAAGTTTTGACATTCGAATTGGGACTCCAGTCTTTTACTTTGTAATTTAAAAAATCGAGTTCATCGAGAAAAAAGCTTGAGTTATTTTTGAATATACATTATATATAAAGATTCGGATGTTTTCGATTGGAGCTGTGTATTAAAAAATATACAAGTACTTGACGATTTGACCACTTCAAAGGTCAAAGTTTTGTTGGCGGTATCCATTTGAGGGTCTAAAACGTGGAGGGACTCAACGGTTTCTTCAGGTTTCAAGGTGAAGTATAAAAGGATTGTGTTTTTTAAATAATGAATTCATTTAGAGTCAAATATTGTGACAGGATTCGGTATTTATGATTGATTTTGTGGAGGCCTTGAAGGATAAAGATTGCCGATTGGGTTGTTCAATCGTCATCTAATATTTCTGCCATCCTCAGTTTTTTTTGTGATCCGTAATCCGTATTATAGTTTTTACTTTTAGACATGTTGCACTATTTAATCACGTACACATTAATAGGTTTGAAGTCTAACGGTAACAATCTAATATAACAATATCTTTGCGATAAGACAAATTAAATCTGTATATATAAATAATGATATTGGCAATATTTGGCAAGCAAAGAAGTCTATTCTATGTGTTTTAATCGTTCAATCGTTGTGTATAATGTGAACATGATATTTAAGCGTTTTTCATTTGTTGAAATTGAAATGAATTTGTTTCTTAGGTTGAGGTCAGAGATAAATATTGGACACTGCTCACGCCGCTCCAAGTTCTAAGAAGATTAGAAGACCGTCCATCCTTAAAGCAATCAGAGCGGAGTGCTACTTAAAATCGACACTTTTACAAGTCTAAAGTTTTCCATCGCCCGGACAAAATATTCCCGATTCAACTAATAACCTCGACCTGACGATAAAAAGATATTTTTTAGATTCTCGACGAGATCGTGTGACAAAAGAACACGAAGATCGATCGAAGAAACTGACAATTTGGATTGACTATGTATCTACTCCTTCAAGCACATTATCCTTGGTCATAGCGATGGCAGCAACTCGAAAATTACAGGGTAAGTAAAAATGATTTTATAGCTTGTTGTCCTGAAATATCAAAAATTAGTGAGCATACAACATGCAATTAAGGATTGTATGAGTTCTGCTGAGTTCACAATCTCCGAGTCAACGTGATGACAATTACAGTCAACAGATTTACGCTTCAATAAACAGCCGCATAATCGTCATTCGTCTGAAATCTGAAGCCCTTGTTAAAAACAGCATTCCAGCAAACACTCTTTCTACACAGCCAGCGCCATTTCATCTGTTCAGAAATATTATTCCATAGTCTACCTTGTTTCAAGACATCTCTTCTTAACATCGTGTCAACTTCTATCAACCTTCAGTATAAATCATCTGCAATTAAATAATTTTGTGCACGCTTTTTGTAACCAATCTTTTAAATAGAGTTTGCAGTTCTAACTTCTAGCTTATTTGTAAATTATTTTGAGTTTGATCGTATAATTTCAAGTAAGTAAGTTTTTTCGTTCATGTTATTATGTTACAGTTTATTTGTTTTCTGTAAAATAGATAGATATGTTAAACACTGTCTTATATTGATAATTATTCTATTTTATTCTATTCTATTCCAGAAGTACTAACAAAAATTGAAAGCTGCTAAGTTATCGCTCATTACACCTTCAAGCTTTTCTCCTGTGACGTAAGCTTTTACAAATTTATAATGCATCAATGTATAGAATTGTTAAGTCATTCAGTTGTAGAAGCAATTCAATGTACGGAATATAAATTACTGAAACTGAAGGTACAACAGCAGTTTAAAAAACTTTGACAGCGGTAAAGACTCGTCGTATTCAATTACAGTAAGCTTTATCATCAAAGTAGTATATCGATTGAAAATATGACCTTTATTAACTTGAAATACTTGAATCTATTCCAAATAGTGAGTAACTCAAAAATAGAAGGTGACAGGTAAAAATAACGATTTTAACAAAGCAGCACAAAATCATAATTCTCTAAACGCTTAGTTATTTTCATGTTATTTTTCATCATAATAAGTCATATCTTTGAGCTATCATTCGAATGTATGTAGAACCATAGAACTGATCAAACTTGTAGATCTACAACTAGTAGAAATCTAGTTAGTTTCATAGTGAGTAAGCACAAGCACTGGCAAGTTCCAATACAAGACTGTGATCATCTTAAAATACCGACTACTGTTTTTCTTTTAGGCAACGGCAACTGAAAATTTCTGCGTGACAGTGGCTCGTCGTTTAGTTTAACTATGCAGTTAAAAGTATGATCTAGAAACTACGTACCACCTTTCCTATCTGTTCTTACGGTTTAAGTTTAGCATTTAGACGTGGGAATAGTTTTTTCATCTCTCACAACGAGTCCAAGGGACAAGCATTAACTTGTTAGAACTCATGGGTGATGAAATGAACTAATCAGAATTAACAGCATGCACCTTCAGAAAAAATCATCAGTTCAACAATAGTCATCTACTGTCTTCTCCGATATGTTGTTGGGTTGCTTTGACTAACCTACTCTTCTCTTGTCTCATTGTGACAAATTACTAATTTTAAAATCCTAACAAAAATACAAGGTCGGTACATGGCAAGGCATATTGAGGGAGCCGGAGATGCTGAAGAACCGTTTAAGATGCCTCTAAAGTTACACCTCTATGAAATGATATTCAAGAATGAATACGTGTTTTGAAGTGCTCCTTCTTCAGTCCCAATTATGAAATCCTCTCTGCTCTTATTCGTTATTTTGGCCAAGTTTCATGTTTTTTGTGGCTCAAGATCTGAATTGGGGTTACAGAATATTACATTTTTACTACTCCTATAAATAATACAACAGGGGTTTGAAAACAGTTGTGTTATCAGGATTTAAGGATATGCAATTAAGTTGAACTAATATGAAAATAGCCAAAATAGGTAGCCTATAGTAATAATTCAAATCTAATTGTGTAGTTTGTCGTTTAGCAAGTTTAGTTTAGCCCTAAAATAAATAGTAGAGTTAGTTGCCCAAGGGAGAAAAACCGCCCGTAGTATAAAATATTCAGTAGGTCTGTCACATTCTCATCGTCCAGTCATGACTAATCGATCGAAGGAATCTAATCAATCAGCTTTTCCAATAAAAGCGTGTGTTGTTTACATTTTGTTTTGTGGACGGGTTGGGCAACACGCATTGTGAATTGCGTCAATCTTACTCTCAAGTGTTATGCTTTAAAAACTTGGCTTGACTGACTAGAAGACTGTTACAATATTACAACGAAATAAACCGAAGCTCGGTTCTAGTCTCTTGAGACTATCGACGAAACTCCTGGCGTTTGCTTCCTTGTCCCTATATTATTAAGATATGCTGACATTCTTAAATTTTGCCAAAACGTCACCGGGAAACCCCTTTGCCATGTGCTTTGGCATTTGGAAGATAAGAAGAATTCATGCTGATTTAAATATTTTAATTTTCAACGTTTTCCTGAGCTGAGTTTAAATTTTTCCCCATTTTCTAATTTGTTAAAGTCTAAATGGGAACTAATAAATTTCGGCAAAGTGGAGGCTGCTCACATGAGTCACAGTCGGCTAAGCGGTGATTTCCTTAAAATAAATCGGTATACGGAATCGTTTTTCTGAAATTCTAGACGATTCCTTATAATCTCATAATTATCCACTTACATAAACTAAGATTTGAAAAGAGTCAGTGTATTTCAACAGGGATATTCGTAACGAAAATTGACTTGGGAAATGGTCAAGGTAGTTAAAATGTTATATCATCTGAAAACTGAGAAAAATTCAGGCTACAACTGAATCTCAATGCAAGACTGACTACATTTCATTATAATTCCCCCCTTTTCTAACTCTAAATCTGAATTCGGCTAATAAAATCTAAACATGTAATTAGCTGCTATCAAATTAATCAAATAAACTACGTTAGTATGAACTATGTTTGACAAGTTCGGTCAAACTGTTCGACCTATCTACACACAGTCTTAAGACCTTCTGAGTTTCTCATGATGCAAGCCTTCCTCCTCTGATGATTTCCTTATCAACGACTAAAATGATAAGCTAATGAGCCTATGATTCAGACTTTGTAAATGCCATGATTGGTATGTAAATAAAATATGGTAAAATGCAATTCCACACGTTGGTCTTTGTTTTTGGACTGGGCTGGCTGAGTACGTGTTGGAGAAGATGTCGCTGGTTCTGGTAATTTGTATCGCTATGCTATCAACGGGATATTCAAATTTTCAACTCTGCACCTCCGTATTGGTCAAGCATTGATGACGTCATGGAAAATGGCTGATTTTCGTTCACTCTCCATCACAACAAGAGGACACGTCGGACCTGTTGATGGATTCTGCTTCCGAATTTCGTGGAAGAGATTTAAAATTTGAGAAAGAACTTTCTTTAGTCTAGAGTGAGCTGAACTGCTGTGAAGTTGTAAATAGTAAGTTGGTGAAGACATGAGGAATCTGGTTGTATTGGTCCAACAATAAGATCAAAGATAATGTTCCGAGATTGTCAACTGGAGTAAGTATAATAAGGCAAAGTGTGGTTTGTTGGAGTTAAGGGCGAGGGAGCCCAGGGAGGGCTTTGTATTTGTATACTAATGCTGTTTCTTTGTCGCTTATTGTCCACGAGGACGAAGAAATACTTGCTGCTTTGATTCCCAATTAATTGCTGGGATTGTTGATTGAGTTGTAGATAGCTGTACGAGTTCGGTGGTTCGGAGAAATTGGTAAGCAAACCAGGTAGAAGTTTTGAATGGGAAATGTATAGATGAAATTTTAAAATAGGAGTTGACCTTTGAAATTGAACTTGAGACTTGTGGAGAGAAAATTTGAATCGTTGACAGTCCACGATATAGGCGTTGAAAGCTACTTTGTCTTTAAAAGTTGATTGTATTAATTCTCTTGAGTTTAGGATTAACTAATTGGTTCAGACCAGAGATTTGCCTTTAACCTTTCGAAATTGGAATCACAATTCACACAATCGAATATTTTAAATGAGCTTAAAAGTTATAAGATTGTTGGATGGACAACTGCAATTTATAAAGGCATTTCCCTCTTTAGCTTTATATTGTGAGCATATTTGAATAGATATTTTGATTTTGGTTCGACAACAAAGTAACAATCGATTGACGTCGGCTTATTTATGTAGTGTATATTATTTTGTTTGTATGTATTTTAAAAATTGAATTGCCTCTGCTCTCTACCTTAGCTTATATAGTTGAGCAATTACTATTGAATACATTTCAACCCTCTGCACTCTGACGTGGTCTGTGGAACTGGAATGAGAAGAAAGGACAGGGTTGGGGTTGGCGGCCCACCCGACGCTTCTGTAGGAGTAACAACCTCAGCGTCTGCGGTATTGCAACAGTCTCCCTCAGCTATAGCTGCCGTCTCATATAGGATAAGGAGAAGAAGTGGTCAGAAGTCAGCTCCATCTTCGGATAGTGCAGATCTCAATCCTAACAGGAAATCGTCCTCAGTAGGAGTTCTAAAAAAGAAGCAGCGAAGAAGTTTGGATTCATCAGATAAAACAATTGCGGAAAGTGGTGAAGCGCGTAGTCAAAGTCAACATTCTAGTCCCAAACACCAAGAAAAGGAAGTGATAAGGAAAAATGTAACTGCTACCATGAATAATAACATAGAGGATGATCAATTATCCCCTGAAGATACGTCTGATTTGATCCCATCGTCTGCAAACGATTCTTTTGACCAAGAACAGGAGGATTATCTTTTAGATGAAAACAGTGGAGATTGTGATGCTGCATCTGGAGCTGGTGGGGATGAATGGGAGCCTTCAAGAGATGATACGAATGATAACGATGATGATAGCATGTCAACAACTACAGAGGATGGCGCATCTAAAAGGATTAAAGGTCAACGGAAGAGGGATAGAAAGGCGGCGAAAGCGAAAAAGGATATAGATAAGGATATACCTCCAGAATACCAAATGGAATCCATGGCTGAGAGGTCAGTTAAAGTGGATCAGAGGCGGAAGAAAAATGATGATTATGTGGCTGATTTAAAACATAAGGGTCTGCATAGTACGTCAGGTAAGATGGTATCACAATATAATCAGGATGTAGGATGTAATGATGACAAATCAGATCGGTTGAAAATATTGAAGTTTTAAAATTTAAGAATGTTAAGAATGTTGTTAAATAATTTAAATATTACATAATCTATCAATATTATGATGTTTGACATTGTTGCGAGCCTAGAGTCACTGGATTTTACTTTCACCATGTATTTCTAGTGCTAGAGGTCTCGAAAATTAATTAATTGCGATTCGCAATTGCAACTCATATGCCCTGGTTCAGCCTTTGTGGCTTTGCAGATGGGATACTTTAGTTGCTACAGTTTAATTAAATTAATTCAATGTGCTAATCACGACTTCTACATGTCTACATACATTGTTGATTAATGTTGATCATAAAACTGTTTTCTTAAGCTTTGAGACTCATCTTACGCTTCATTATGTATCGAAATATATGCTTAGGGCTGACCTATAGAGTATGTGTAGCTGGTAAATTAAAAACGTTTTTTCTGTCTTGTTTACAGGAGAGATAGACCGTTGCTTAAAGAAAGTATCTGAAGGAGTAGAGACGTTCGAAGACATTTGGCAAAAAGTCCATAATGCTACAAATACTAACCAGAAAGAGAAGTACGAGGCAGATCTCAAAAAGGAGATCAAGAAGCTCCAGCGTCTCCGCGATCAAATTAAATCATGGATTGCATCAGGAGAGATTAAAGACAAGAGTACGCTTGTTGATACTAGAAAACTTATTGAAACGGTAAGGTTTAGAGTTTTAATATTCGATTTGGGAAAAGTATATTTATTTGAAGTGTAAATTGTGGTATTTACAGCAAATGGAGCGATTTAAAGTCGTTGAGAGAGAGACTAAAACGAAGGCATACTCAAAGGAAGGTCTGGGAGCTGCTCAGAAACTAGATCCAACAACCAGAGAACGCGAAGATCTAAACGGCTGGTTAATAGCATCAATAGACTCGATGCAATTACAAATGGACCAGTTTGAGTGTGAAATCGAGTCTATTTTGGCCGCAAAGAAAAAAAAATTAGACAAAGATAAGCAAGATCGACTTGATGAATTAAAAACTTGCCTGGAACGTCATAGGAGTCATGTGGGAAAGTTAGAAACTCTCATGAGAATGCTTGACAATCTAGCTGTCGATGTAAATGCGGTACGCTACACCTCATCCCTTCCTCAAGTAAGTCGTTTGTTTGAACTTTTTCATAAATTCATTTTAATAGTCTTCAATTTTTTATTTCTATTTAATCAAATTCACGCGTCAAATTTTGAATTCTTTTCTTCCATGAACTAACGAGCCTAGAGTCACTGGAGTTTACTTTTACCATGTATTTCTAGTGCTAGAGGTCTCGAAAATTAAGTAATTGCGATGCGCAATTGCAACTCATATGCCCTGGTTCAGTCTTGTGGCTTTGCAGATGGGATACTTTAGTTGCTACAGTCTTTGATTATTCATAAATGATTGCTTACTATTTTATATTTTATTGAAGTTCTAGTAGTTCTTGTACCTAAAAATCGAATTTGAAACCAACTGCTTAGGCTTTATACCCAAAATTAATACTATGTGTTTCTGTACTTAACAGCTAAGGAAATTTCTGAGTCAAGTTAAGAAAATAAAGGATGATATCGACTATTACCTTGAGTCCAACCAAGAGCCGGAATTTGAAGAAAATGAGTTTCTGTACGATGACATTGAAGGATTGGAAGAGGTTCGTTGAAAAAAAGAAAACTAATTATTCATCAATTGTTGTATACTTGTATAATAATATGTCGAATTTGTCTTTACAGTTTGATGATAGTTTGGTCGGGCAACAACTGGGACTTAATGCTGCAGAAGAGGAATTGGGTGTTGATGGTACTCCAGCATTAACCACGTCCGGGAACAATTCGCCAATTTCTCCTGTTCATTCCAGTGATGCCTCGGATCCCGAGAAGAGAAGGAAATCTTCCGATGATTCTTCGAAGGTAGTAAGGCCGGTTGCGATGAAGGCAAATCACAGTCCAAGTCCAGGGATTAAAGGTGTCGTAGGGACACCACCGAAAGGTGTTGGTACTCCAAATAATTCATCTCCTAGCTCAGGGTTGTCTAACCATGTCTCGTCCCTTTCTTCGCTTTCCTCATCTCCAACTCATAACTACCACAACGCAAAGTCTATATGTAAGTAATTTCTGTCTAATTTGATTGATTCTTGTGGGCATGTCTAATATTACAAGTTTCACAAGGGAGTAATTTACTGTAATTATTTGTTTATATTTTAGCCAATTCAGATTCTGTAGAGCACAATAACTCGTCGGCGGCTGGTGCTTTTACATCAGGCGGCCTTTCAAAGTCTCCTTCCAGTAACTCAACCTCGAACTCTGGTAATTAAATAATCAGTAGTGTGAACCTCGTATGTTTGAACAGTATTAATACGAATGAATACTAAAGTAAACTCTTAACAATGATTTAACAAATATAATGAGTTATAAAATGTTGTCTTATTTGCAATAGGTTCAACAGAAGGAACGACGAGTTTGACGACGGTTAACGGGGTATTGGAGAACGGAAGCTCTAATGATGATCATTCAAGTCCACATACTCAAATGATTTCTTCAAGTACCCCATCACTACTAGGATTGACAGGGGCTGTGACGCTGGAAAATGGGCTCATCTCACCACCGCCTTTGCAACAAGATACTTGTAATAATCTACTTTTGAATTCTTCATCATCGATCGGAAGTGGTATGGTCAACAATGAGCGCTCACAACATCATCATCTGTTCGGAGACTCTGCGCCGTCTGAATCAAACAACTCCTCTCAGCAACATCCTTCCTCTCTTGAACAGCAAACTCTAGCCGGGTTTGCAGCGGCAGCCTGCATGGCTGCTGCTACAGGAGGAACTGGAATATCGAACAATTTGTCTGAATCCGGATTTGCAACAAATATCTCGAATTTGGGTGTTAGTAGTAGTAGTTCTCTGATTAGTAACAGTAGTGGTAGTAACAACAACTCTTCTAGTGTTGTGTCGGGTGGTTCTTCTAATGTGATTGGGCTGACTAGCATTGTGGGTAGTAATCAACAAAATAGTGCTGTTGTGGGGAGTAATTTTAACTCCAATGTGTCATCTTTGGTGAATTCAACGACAGCCACAACCTCATCTGGTGGTAGTTTCGTTGCCCCTGGGGGTATGGGGTACTCCGGCTCGACAAGTAACTCTAATAGTTCAAGTGGTGGTGTCTCCAGTCATAATTCCAACTCGGGTGGTTTGTCTCAGCAACACTTACAGCAATTACAACAGCAGCATCAAGGGCCTACCAGTCAATCTGGCAATGTAAGTCTAATAAATATAGCCCACAAACGAGCATATTTTCTTCACTTAATTTTCAATTTTCAACAAATAGGAACACTGCGTCTCTATTATTTGTTGTGGAAAGGGATCACCTATCTCTGATCCTTGATCTATACATTTCCTGTCATATTGTAGTATTATTGTACATTAACAATTTTGTGAAGGACTGAAGAATCAGATTGAGCCATCTCATTCGTATTAATCGTATTAAAATTAAATGTGTTTAAAACAATCTAGATTTGAGTTGCCTCCAAATCTCACGGATTAATATTGGCTGCAAATGCTGGAATTTTATATGAATAATTTTTTACAGAGTCGAGATACAACACCTATTTCGGATTATCTAAGGCTCAATCAGTCACAGGAACAACAAATGTTACTAAGCAAATACCTCACCGAACCTGATTCCATGGCTTCATTGAAGTCTATGGCACAGGATGTTCTCGATCGTTCTGGTCTCAATCTTGGCGAACATAGTAAGATTTCGTTTATAAAATTATAACAATTTCTCGTATCACTTAAGTATACTTTAATTCTGTACGTAAAATTTTGCGATTACGTTTTTTACGTTTAAAAAAAAGATTTTTATTATGAAAAAAGTAAATGTGATTCTCATATTTCTCATTGACTGCCAGTAGTGCCAGTATTGCCCCCATTCTAATTTTTAATGTTTCTTCGACGCGTAGATTTTAACAAGTCGTAGTCGACGTAGATCTCTTCTCTATATTTCCAAAAAGTTGAATAGAAAATGTTTCGTAAAAACTAGCTAGAGCTAACACAATCGACACATTATACATATCTAATAGATATTAAACATGTCTTTTAGAATGAGAAATAAGGATTTGCTAGTACTATTCAAATTTAAAAAATTTAAACAAATCAGGCTTCAATTTGTTTTTGAATATTTAAATCATGAGAAATTAAAATGAATCTGTAATTCTTCTGTTCTAACCTACCTTTTGCTCTCTTTGGATTTGTCAGGAAAAGCATTAGTTTGCATAACTTTGACTTCTCCAGTACGCTTGAATTTAAGAATTTAGAAAATATAGCCAAAAATATTTGTAATTTGTTCTAACTGGAAAACTGGACCGTCGCATTTTGTTTTTTACTCGTTTATGAGTTAAATATCTTGATAAAAACATAACAAAATTCTGACGATTTTTAAATCTTAATTGTTTTATTGATTCTACAAGAGACTCTGCTCGTATCGTGTGTGTATTGAGGTTTTATTTATTATAGAAGCTAATTAAAATCTTCTTGCTTAGTACTGAATTTCAAACAATGATCAAGCAAGTGTTATTTCAAAGTTTAGATCTCACAGAATAATTTTATTGTTATTAGTTTAATGGGTTCAATTTCCGTAGAAATTGATAAAGAATGTGCAAGTTCTTTGGAAATAGCAATATGTGAGTTACGTATTAGGAACGGGCGGGGAGAGAATGGAGATTACATTGGTTTTAGTTTATGTTAAATATACAAAATTTGAGTGCTTCAGTGATGTTGTTTTGTTTTCCAGATTCATTAGAGAACAAAATGAGGGAAGCGCACATCCCACCATTACTGGGTGTGGCACCATTAGGTCCTGTCCCCTTACAAAAAGAACATCAGTTTCAATTCCAAATGCTGGATTCTGCCCACTGCCATGTGCCAGTGTCAGCAGACTCGGAACGAATGAGACAATTCCTGCCAAGGAATCCTTATCCGACACCGCACTATTACCCACAGGTAAGCAGATCGGTCATGAAGGTTATAGTCAACTTGCAAATCCTTTTGAATGTTTATCAAGGTATTAAATGATGAATACTTGTTCCAGAATCCATTAACGAACTCGGATACCTTGGAGTTTTTCCAGAGACTATCGATAGAGACTCTATTCTTCATCTTTTATTACCTGGAAGGAACAAAAGCCCAGTACTTGGCCGCAAAAGTTCTCAAAAAGCAGAGCTGGAGGTTCCATACAAAATATATGATGTGGTTTCAAAGGCACGAAGAACCTAAAGTGATTAATGAAGAATACGAACAAGTAACTTTAAAATAATAATTCTAATGCCCGTTTGTTAATAAAAACCCCAAGTAATCATACTAATATACGCTGATACCTGAATATTTTAGGGCACCTACATCTATTTTGACATTGAAAAATGGGGCCAGAGGAAGAAGGACGGATTTGTATTTGAGTACTGTTATCTGGAGGATCGTGAGTTGGGTTAAGCATCTTCTACTCATAAGAAGTTGTTCATCTCGTTTTCACGGCATTTCTTTTTCAACGTTTATCCAAACTTGAAGATGTCCTACTTCTAAGTAACATTGAAGAGGACAAGAAGACTTTCAAACATCTAAATCATGAAACAATGTGATGAGACACACACGACCTACTGACTGGACTGGACCAACATCTCCAGTAGAAACAGGAAGAAGTTAAATTATAAAAACTTCGTCCCTATCCACCAACAAAACTATGTACATTAGTTGAGTGAACAATGAACAATGAAACAGTGAATTAGACCTTAAACACTGAAAACGAAATAGCCCAATTTCGTAAGAATGGAACTTTGTAAACCATCACACACCCTTATTGATACACCCACAACTTCATATAAATAATTTTTCCAAAAAACCAGTAATAAATGTTATCATTTCTTGATTTTTCATTTTTACCATCCTCCTATTCCGTTGCTTGGTTGAAGCTAAGCTCCCTTACAATTAATCAGTGTTTTCGTAATTGGTAAAGTAACATACCTACTGGCTTAATGTTGAGTTGTGGAAATTTTCGTTACGTTTCGTATTTCTTGTTCGTTCGTACAGCTTGCATTTGCATACATAAAAGTTTTGTCCTGTTGGCCTTGTGAATGGTGCTGCCCTACCCCTCAGTTATAACAGAATGCCACAATGTATCCCTATTATAGCTACAAGCACTGAATGAGTTGACGTAGAACCGTTTGAACGAATTAATTGTGATGTGTTGTGGTTTCAAAATGCTCAGCATTCTAATAGAAATCAAGATGGGTCTATGTAGGATTACCGTTCTTAAGTAACTAGACGAAAAAGTTTTTGTTGTAATAACAGTTCAATTGCTGTGATCTCGAGGAAACGTAATGTTCCATGTTCGTATTGTTACACGTTTTTATTCACAAGATATACTCGTCTACCACGTTAAAGTATTCATTGTTAAGCATTAAGGGAAACATCCACTCAATGTCACTACATACATACTTAATACACGCTGACACTTACTGTTTAGAAAGACTCAACTCAATATTACCTCCAAGAAGGTGTTCAGAACGCGTCCTGGACTTTCAGATTATGGAAGATCTAGTTGTCTGATTGAACTTTTAGACGGTTTTATATGATGGATGGGTTTCCCTTGAAATTGTAAAATGTGGGTGGTTGGTTTCTATACTTTGAACATCTCTTAAAGCACTTAAGCACATGCATTAAGTTGGTTGATTATCTATCAATTGTTTTTAGAAATAATTCGCCCAGTTGTCTCCGGTAATCTTGACAAAATGTCTTTCTTCATCTTGCAATACTAAATCTTCATGTAAATTATAGTATCTTTGAGTCTTGGACAGCTGGGCATGCACATTTCTGAGTGAGCATATTCAATGTGTATCTTCCACTTAAGATTCGAAGAAATTGAATCTCCTCAAATATAACTAACTAGTAGATTTAGATTTCAAAATTTGATTAGATCGCCTTGAATTGTTATAATCTTGTTACTTCAAGTGCACCGTATGTAGCAGTATTAGCAGAGACTCAGAGAGATGATTATAAAGTTTTCAATTTCTAGGTTATATCATCGTAGGGCAAAAGGGAAGCTTTGTAGATGGAAACTAAATACAGATAGAAGGAACGATTATAAACCAAATCCTTCATTTCCACCTCTCCATCGTAGCTTACCGAAATACCGACCTTTTCCTCAGTAGAACTGATAATAACTTATACGAGTATAAAAAATTTCAAGCAAATCCTGGTTTTCGCAGACATTTGACCGATATAATGGGGGAAATGGATGATTGCTAGCAAACTGATCGACGGTACAAGAAATGCCATCATCGGCCACCTAAATTCACAGTAGTGTGTCGATGAGTATAATATTTATATCCGAAGACAAACAAGTCGAAGTCATTGAAACAATACGCAACTACACCTCGTACAAATAACAGTTAAGGGATGAAATGGGTCTCAATTCAGATTTATAGATCTCGTGTGTTTATGTCCACTTCGGACACATGTAAAAAAGCTGCAAATCTTATCCAAGCATTCAGTTTGAGATCTTCCTTAGAAACTTCAAGACTATCTGATCAACCAATCTAATCTTGTGCAAGAAGTCTGAAGTTCATAAATATATGAAATATATACATACATATATAGTCTTGTGAACGTTTCAAGTCAATCAGAGTCCTTATCTAAGATAAGTATAAGCTTCCACCCATAAATTATTACAACTTACAACTTATCTGAGAGGCAGGATAGGCATCTTAAAATTCTTAAATTTTGTAAACGGTGCGGACGCAGAGTCATCAAAATATATTAGCAGTTGTGTAACTCTAAAGATGCATGCAACTACTTGGTCATAATAGGAGAAACTTCAAATCTCGATCCAAGTGTGGAAGAACCTACATGGATTGGATTGGATGGGGATTTGAATCTTTCGATGTGTATCGTCGATGAATTTCCTAAAGAAAGAGCGTCTTTACAGATATACATACATATATAGAAAGAGAGGGAGTGTGTGTGTATGTGTGTGTGTGAAAGTGTGTTGAAATGCACTAAACTTCTGTACACGTTTACTTGATACATATAAACTACTTAAAATAATGGCACGATTGTAGTAGGTCTAGGGAAGTCGCTGTTCGAGTATAAATATAATAACAATGAGCGAGATGATGTCTTTTCAATGAAAAACTGCTGTACAAAGATATTAATTAAATATAGTTTTATTAATTAATAAAATTGTTTAAGAATGCAGAATTACGAGAGGTGTATTACGTACTGTTTACGGGGGTGGTAATCCTTGCTTACCGTGTTTATTTTACTTCTAAGAGTTGCATCGGAGCTCCGGGAGCTCAGATCCGTACTTTGAACAATCCAGAGGTGGAGAGTTTAAATTGTGTTTTGAACGATAGATAAACTCTTCCCAATCTTTTGACCTAAGTCTTGACTCTTGGTCTTGACTATAGACTAGGTTTAAAACATGGCTCCCAGTTTCAAAATCGGTTATCGTATCGAACTGTAAGACCGCTGTCCTTTTTACTAAGCTTACCCATGGAGATATCCTGTACTCATGTTATTTCCAATTTTTGATGACCCAAGTAGTTAGATAAGAGAAAGTATAAATCGGTAGTGGCAACGTTAACTTAGTTTTCATGAAAATCCAAAAATTCCTTTGTTGATGAAATACAGAGTTGACTTTTGTACGAGCGTGTGGAATCATAGAAAATGTGAGCGGTAAGGTTGGAATGTTTTATACCGGGAATTGAAATTTAGCATCAGAGAACGTTGGATGAGTTTCAGTTTTCACTCTACTTATCTCACATCAGCGAGCGAGATAAGCAATTAAAGTTAACTTTAAATGTATTAAATTGGACTATGGTTGGGATACAATTAAGAGTTACTGTATAATTCCTTATACTGATGCTTAAATTTTGAAGTCAGATCGAAAATAAGCCATCAAACACAACTTGTTGAGTTTTACAATATGATGAATTCCTCTACGGGAACTACAAGGATAATTGCTCTCGTGGACATGGACTGTTTTTATGTTCAAGTGGAAGAACGAGATGATCCTTCGATTAAGGGAAAACCTGCGGCAGTTGTGCAGTGAGTTGGAAGATATTTGAAATTAAGTGATTTATCGTATGTATCTGTTTCTAAGGTATAATCAATGAATGTTGATGTATTTCAGGTATAAGGCTTTCAAAGGAGGAGGGTAAGCTAAATATAAAATATAAACTGCGGTCCGAGTAAGGCAGATGCCGCCAGATTGTAACCACATTTTCACTTTACCCATTGTAACCACATTCGCGTATTGTAACCACATTTGCCCTTGTAACCACAATCGAGCCCTGTAACCACTGTCGCCTATTGTAACCACATTCACCCATTGTAACCACATTTGCCTCCATTGCCCCTTGTAACCACAGTCATCCCTTGTAACCACATTGCCCCTTGTAACCACATTCACCATTGCCCCTTGTAACCACATTCGCCTCCATTACCCCTTGTAACCACATTCACCCATTGTAACCACATTTGCCTCCATTGCCCCTTGTAACCACATTCACCATTGCCCTTTGTAACCACATTCACCCATTGTAACCACATTCACCATTGCCCCTTGTAACCACATCTGCCCCTTGTAACCACATTCACCATTGCCCATTGTAACCATGACATGACAAGACATGACTAGACTGACCCTGACTGGTTACAAGGGGCAACGTGGTTACAAGGGGCAATGGTGAATGTGGTTACAATGGGCAGATGTGG
>JAQFYM010000969.1:0-43677 GCA_034694785.1 Agrenia bidenticulata
CAAATTAATTGAATACCTTGGTTACTTGGGAGTCAAAGGGTTGTCTAATATTGAAAACTGAGGATCCATGAGGTTAATACTGAAATTATTGAATATAATTAAAGCACGCGACAAAGTTCCTTAACATTTATTGGTAAAATAGTCCTTGAGCTTCTCCACACCTTTATCCGATCTTCCCTTATAGACTAGAAATGGGCCCTAGACCATGACCATCAAGATCTTCAGATTCCTTTCAAGCCGTTGGTCATTCGGGTAGTCGAGCTCGAGAAGAACCTTGAGGTCAACCCGACCGGGTCTATCCAACTCAGGGTCCAGTCTCTCAGCCCTCAGCATAATTGGTCCTCATGAATAACAGTTGTGCATCCTCTGCTGATGCCACACCATCCCCAGGGCATTCAAAAACCCCCGGAAGGTCAGGGACGAAGGGCTGCATCCCTCAAAGGCTAAATTGGTCTCTGGAGCCGTCGCACCTTCTCGGTCCTCTCGACTTTTTAGTCAGTGTGATGTGAGTCCAGCTCGCTGAGGGAGTCGTCACTGAGCCCTTGGGATAGGGACAAGTGAAGATGCACATGTCATAGCCGAGCTTTCATAATAATCGACTTCCCACACCCAGGGTAAAGCCATCAAAGCCTTCCGTACGTGGTTGTAATTCTAGTCGGGGTTTAATTTAGAATGATGTTGAGGTTGGTGTAGAGGCTTTTAAATTTAAATTTCAATCTGCTCCAACGTTTGATTACTCGCTTAGACCATTTCGTATGAATGAATTTTAGTTGGTCAGCTCTGTAATTTATTAAGATAATCCATTAAATCTAACAAAAATGTGCCTATAATAAAAACTAATTTTTTTTATTAAATGGATTTTAAAATGATGGAACATAAAAATGTCCCCGGATTTGCCACCCAACTGTTTCAAGTGTTATCAAGATTTGTTAAGAAGCTTGAAATGGAAATGGATTTTTCCTCCAGTTAGTAAGCGTGTTAGTAGTACGCATTAAATTCTGGGGAAAAGTAGAATGGATTGTATTTTAAATATATTTAAAAGTCAAATTCATCGAATCTAAAAGCTTTATAAAAGCAAAGCAAAGCATATTTAATTATGCATAGACGTCATCAGCTTCTCACCCTCGATAAAAAGATGCCACAACACATTTCGAATATCTCAGGTTTTCAAAATCTCAATAATAATTTTACAATCCTCCAAACTCAAGACTTACACAAAGACCTTATTCCTCATCTTCCTGACCAAAAATTTCCACACTTGACTGACTCTGCTGGTCATACCGGACGATTCTCAAAACACATGGAACATGGAGAAGAATTGATTCCTGGATTGAGCTTGTATTGTTTGTCTTTATCTTTGATTTGTATATTCCATAAATTCAAATCCATAAATTCAAATCCATAAATTCAAATCCACAAATTCAAATCCAAAAATTCAAATCCATAAATTCAAATCCATAAATTGATATGCCATAAATATAAATCCAAGTGATTCACATGAATTATGTATGGAGGGTTTTAGATTTTGGACTCAGCTATTTCCCAACAACCCCCTACACTCCACTTTTCCAGGTAAATGTCGTTTTTTTTAATTGACATTGACATTGACTTTGAAAAGAGTTATGATGAGACGATTTGAAAGGCCACCGTCTCCAAGCCACATTCTCAGTTTGTATCCCAACTTGACGGTCATTATTAAAGAGATCTCAAATTAATTAAAAAGGGTCACATAATACAAACTTTTAAACCATGGAAGAGCGTACCCTGCACAATCTCATCGACATTTTGGATGAGTTATTAAACTTTATAGAAAGGGGGCTGGGGCAATTGACCGACATGGATATTCTCAGCTCTCAAAATTTCCAGTACGCTCTAGTGACGGGGCTGGTCCTTTATTTATGTTGGTTTCTATTTTTCAAACCCTTTGACCTCTACCAGGTAAGTAAGTACCCTCTCAAGGGTTTCGAAATGATTTACACAAGATAGTATTCTCAGAAACTTGTGCAATTTCCAGGGTTGGTCATTGAAACTTCAAGTTAAAAAATGTGAAGTGAATCAAGTGAAATTTCATGAAATGTCAAAGCTCCAAAATGAACCTTTCTTTTTTAATGATTTTTGAAATTTCACACCATTTTTATGCATGAAAAATTAAAATGGAAAAATGAACTAGTTTTGTGCACTTATAGTCAAACTGTTAAAAAATTTCAGTTTTCAAATTTTTCATTCAAATATCTCTGAAAAAAAAAATGGCCAACCCTAGCAATTTTTTAATGGATTTGAATTCAATTTTTCAATTTTTTCAATATTTTCCCATTTATCTATTCAAATATCTCTGAAAACGGCCAACCCTGGCAATTTCTTGAAAGGATTTCAGTGCCTACGGCTTCGAAGATGTCGAGAAAGGTCAAGGGCACAATTCGGATCGGAGAAATGTTATCAACGAGTTAAGAAAGCGAAGAAAAATCGGAGAGCTCCCGCCGGCCTACCCGAACGGCTGGTTTTCGATCCTCGAGTCGGAGAATTTAAATCCAGGGAAGGTCAAGGAAGTCGATGTTTTGGGTAGGGGATTTTTAATTGTAGGCAGGACTCGCTACGAGACGAGATGGGGCCGTCTCGTCTCGACTCTCGTTTCTAACGAGACGAGACGAGATCGTCTCAAAAGAAGAAGCAATAGCTTCCTTAGCTTCCCCTGAGTCTCGCGATTTCCTTCGAGATGGCAAGTTTCGAGACGAGACGAGACAATGGTGATCATCTCGTCTCGAAACGGCTCGAGACAAAAAATTTCGTCTCCTTGTAGAGGGGACTAATTGTGGATTAAATTAATTAATTTTAACACTGAGTTTGTAATCGAGGTTTAATCAAAAAAAATTTATCTCTGAGGTGTGAACCTGGTGGCATGGAGGGGTGAGAGTGGACAAGCGTATGTGGCCGACGCTTACTGCCCTCACATTGGAGCCCATCTGGGTGTGGGGGGCAAGGTCAAAGGGGAATGCATAGAATGTCCCTTTCATAATTGGACCTTTGATGGGGATGCTAATGGGAAGTTGAAGTCAATCCCATACTCTGCAACAGGTTTAGTCAAGCGCAATTTTAAATTAATTTTTTTGGGGAGTTTTCTTAATTTTTGAAAATCCGGGTAGTCCCCGATTTCGTCCATTTGAAAATGTGGAGGATAGTGGAAACGAACGGATTTATATTCCTTTGGTTCCATGCTGAGGAGGAGGAGCCAACCTGGTTTCCAGATCAAGTCCCTGAGATTGATAATGGGGACTGGGCTTATCGGGGTCGCTCCGAATTCCGAATCACGTGTCATATCCAAGTAACTTAAAAAACATTTGCTGACTGCTTGATAAAAAGTTTGTTTGATTTAATCGCATTGACTTTTAGGAAATCCCAGAAAATGGAGCGGACGTGGCTCACTTGAACGTATTGCATGGGTCCCCAATTTTTTCTGGAAGTAACCCAGACTCGTCTTGGATATGTTGGAGCTCTTTAATGAAACACGTGTGGTCAGCGGTATGGAAACCGAACCCTGACCCCGAACGGACTCATGAAGCTCTTCTCAAGGTGGTCCACTACATAAAGCTATTCAACCGCATCTCCTGCTTCCACATCCATGTCGACATACATCAGGTGCACTTTCAAACTACCCCCAAACTTCTCTTAAAAGCAGCCTAAAATAACGAAAATTATTTGGCAGACCGGGCCAGGAATCGTCCTCCTGTATATCGACACAGTCTTCGGGAGGGGAGCCCTAATCCAAACGGTGACCCCGATAGAACCGCTCTTGCAAAGGGTCACCCATCGATTCTACAGCTCTCCGACATTCATCCATCCTCTAGGGAAAGTGCTACTGTACGGGGAAGCCATGCAGGTGTGTGGATGGTCTGCGGTCGTGACCCACGAGTCGTGGGGGTCACTTAGAGAACCGAGGTCATTCTTTGATACTTTTATTCCGTACCTGTAGATCGCACGAGACATTCGGATCTGGAATCGTAAATGTTTTATCAAGAAGCCGGTGCTAACTAAGGAAGATCAGCCTATAAAAACCTTCCGGAGATGGTTCCTTCAATTCTATTCCAAAAACACCCCCACCGACTATTTCTCCAGCACTGAGATCAATGCCAACAAACTACAATTTTAAACAGCATCTAACTATTTTACCTTATTATAATTATATTAAAATAATTTGACCCCTTTGACACATGAGAATATAAGATTTTGAAGCAGTGTGCATCATAAATAGTAGGCCTCAATTTATTTTAAATTCAAAACTCTTGATTATCTCCAATCAATAAAAGGTGAACCGAGTGTTAGATTTAGAGATTATGCGAGTGTCACATAAAATCGACTAAAACTTAATCCTATTCAATCTTCCTACACTTCCAAATTCCCATGCACTATCATACTTATTAACTCGTTTTTAGGCAAACTACAAACGATAATCGACAATTAATCCTTGGATCCAGTCCTCAATTAAATCCTCTATAACTTATAATAAATTTTGATATCCACTCTATTTACTCCGACAAGTCTGCAAGTCACAAGTTTGTCAAGATGTCAATCAGATTGAACACTCACAATATATTCTAAACAACCAAAAATTTACATAATTAAAAGTTTTCATTTTGTAATTTTTGTAGAACTTACTATTATATTGCTTCAACTCTGTCAGTCTAATTCCAACCTTCTAATTATTTGAAGCATGAAACTACGCAATTGTATCATTGTTGGCTCTTTGTAAGCTTCGCTCTCAATAAACATCTTAATAGCCCAGAGAGAGTGAATTGAACAGGTGTTCGTGATTCTATAAATAAAAAATATGTATCCACAATTTATAAACAAAGATAAAAAACAATGAAATTCAATAATAAATTTACGCAGGGAGTCTTTGGTATCGGTAGAAAGTCAGTTTCATGTTGTCAAGTTTGTATAATTTACAAAACGCTGGAACAAATTTATCTTTTATGCGCTTATGAGAAGATATCAGGTCCAATCTCTTATTTCCTGCAAATCTGACATCATAGTAGGTTATTTGACGTGTGAGTTTATTAATCTAAATCAAATTATTAACATTATTAATAGATAATAACTTTTTTAAGTGAATCAATTTTTTAATTTAATTACATGCATTATCGCAGAGTGATTTGCACGACCGTTGAGTTTCACAACTACTCGTTCTTGAATAGGAACCAGGATGTAGTCGATGATTGGTGAGATCGTCACCCGTTCACCCAATGAGAAAGTACATTTCTTTGCCTGAGTAAACTCCACTTTATTAAAAGGAATCAAGAGCATATTGGAAGGAATTTTCCATCCTAGCAGATCAACTGCTAAAGTCATCCTCTCTGTCGTCACTAAACTATACCATAGAAAACGAATTAATTTTTCAAAATGAATCAACCATGAATTATAAAGTATGTAGTATAACAATTTAAAAAATAAGGATACCCAATTTCAATAGAAGTTAACTTGAGATTATACAATTGGTTAAAACCTACAGTAGTCCCGTCTTTCTTCTCTGACTCCTCCTAGATCATATTATATTATCATGAATTAAAATCTAAGTTTGTCGCTGTAGCTTTACTGTCATAAAATTTAGATTACCTCTTGGTTCCTTTGGGCTTGGCTGTTACCACTGTTCATTATTTAAATGTCAAGATTTTTTAAGTAAGTAGCGAATCCTCAAAACTTTATCCTCTTCCTTCAAGTCTTTACTTCAAGAGAACAATAGTTAGTACTTGTAGTTAATATCTCAGATGACAGTCACACCAAATCTTAAATTCAGCGCTCAACAAAGACACTCAATTAAATTTGCACATTACCCCATATTTAGATAACGTGACATATAAAATTTTTTTTATAAAACATCTCACAAATGAAAAGTGTGCCGAAAAATTCATGTAAAAAAATACATAATCATTTAGCCAGTTTATGGTTGAACCTTTTCCAATTAATCTCATTGACAGGTTCATGGAATTTTTTTTTTTTTAATTTTTAAAACTGACTAAAATTACCCTTGTGTAATACCACTAGAATGAGATGGAATTTAGTCTGCGAACGTTTTTTTTATGAGAGTCCAAGGAAAGCACCATAATTTATATATTTTTTTTACTGTTTATCAACTCTCAGTCTCATCCAATTTCGAAATCCAATTAAACAAACTTGTGTATTAAGAATTTTGCCAAATTTGAAATGGTCTTTCATCTCGTTTTAGAATCCGTCTCTCTTTGTAAAGCTAAGGGTGGGTTGGGTAGGTTGAAATCCAGGGAAGGTTAAGGTAGTCGATTTTTTGGGTAAGGGATTTTTAATTGTAGGCAAGACTCTATACGAAACTCTCGACTTCGATTTCCTTAGAGATGGCAATTTGAGACGAGACGAGACAATGATGATCTCGTCCGGAAATGGCTCGAGACAAAAAATTTCGTCTCCTTGTAGAGGGGACTAATTGTGGATTAAATTAATTAATTTTAACACTGAGTTTGTAATCGAGGTTTAATCAAAAAAAATTTATCTCTGAGGTGTGAACCTGGTGGCATGGAGGGGTGAGAGTGGACAAGCGTATGTGGCCGACGCTTACTGCCCTCACATTGGAGCCCATCTGGGTGTGGGGGGCAAGGTCAAAGGGGAATGCATAGAATGTCCCTTTCATAATTGGACCTTTGATGGGGATGCTAATGGGAAGTTGAAGTCAATCCCATACTCTGCAACAGGTTTAGTCAAGCGCAATTTTAAATTAATTTTTTTGGGGAGTTTTCTTAATTTTTGAAAATCCGGGTAGTCCCCGATTTCGTCCATTTGAAAATGTGGAGGATAGTGGAAACGAACGGATTTATATTCCTTTGGTTCCATGCTGAGGAGGAGGAGCCAACCTGGTTTCCAGATCAAGTCCCTGAGATTGATAATGGGGACTGGGCTTATCGGGGTCGCTCCGAATTCCGAATCACGTGTCATATCCAAGTAACTTAAAAAACATTTGCTGACTGCTTGATAAAAAGTTTGTTTGATTTAATCGCATTGACTTTTAGGAAATCCCAGAAAATGGAGCGGACGTGGCTCACTTGAACGTATTGCATGGGTCCCCAATTTTTTCTGGAAGTAACCCAGACTCGTCTTGGATATGTTGGAGCTCTTTAATGAAACACGTGTGGTCAGCGGTATGGAAACCGAACCCTGACCCCGAACGGACTCATGAAGCTCTTCTCAAGGTGGTCCACTACATAAAGCTATTCAACCGCATCTCCTGCTTCCACATCCATGTCGACATACATCAGGTGCACTTTCAAACTACCCCCAAACTTCTCTTAAAAGCAGCCTAAAATAACGAAAATTATTTGGCAGACCGGGCCAGGAATCGTCCTCCTGTATATCGACACAGTCTTCGGGAGGGGAGCCCTAATCCAAACGGTGACCCCGATAGAACCGCTCTTGCAAAGGGTCACCCATCGATTCTACAGCTCTCCGACATTCATCCATCCTCTAGGGAAAGTGCTACTGTACGGGGAAGCCATGCAGGTGTGTGGATGGTCTGCGGTCGTGACCCACGAGTCGTGGGGGTCACTTAGAGAACCGAGGTCATTCTTTGATACTTTTATTCCGTACCTGTAGATCGCACGAGACATTCGGATCTGGAATCGTAAATGTTTTATCAAGAAGCCGGTGCTAACTAAGGAAGATCAGCCTATAAAAACCTTCCGGAGATGGTTCCTTCAATTCTATTCCAAAAACACCCCCACCGACTATTTCTCCAGCACTGAGATCAATGCCAACAAACTACAATTTTAAACAGCATCTAACTATTTTACCTTATTATAATTATATTAAAATAATTTGACCCCTTTGACACATGAGAATATAAGATTTTGAAGCAGTGTGCATCATAAATAGTAGGCCTCAATTTATTTTAAATTCAAAACTCTTGATTATCTCCAATCAATAAAAGGTGAACCGAGTGTTAGATTTAGAGATTATGCGAGTGTCACATAAAATCGACTAAAACTTAATCCACATTAAGATTAACAAGAGCTATAAGATTAACCATAAGACTATTTTGAAGACCCTTTATGTCTTTTATCTGTTTTTCAAACCCAACTTCATCACAACTGATAATGAGATACGATTCATTACAGTGAGAGTCCCTCCGGTTTTTTCCCAGTTCTAACAATTCCTACTTTAATATTAAAAGAGGCTAATTAATTTAGTACAATTTAACTCTTATAATTGATATTAAGTGGTTTAAAATTTAAATGCAGTGTTTAATTATAAAGATAATTAGAGCCATATTTAATTTACATCTTTTACTAATTGATGAGGTACGATATTTTAAAACTAGGCCTATTATTAAATACATTGACTTTGACAAGTGCGAAATAACTTTTAATTAACTTATTTAACTAACTTCGTTTCTAATTGATGAAAATAAAATTACTATCGACCACAATTATATCTCCCCATCTCCCGTCTCTTAGTTCATTCCTGGATCACTAAATAATCCAAACGACATAACAAAATAAACTACCAATGTGGTAATAAAAACATTCCATCCCTCCGCAAGATCCACAAGTTACGAAAACATCACAAAACATCTTTAACATCAGTTGCATCCTAAGCGGTCAGCAGCCTTGAAATTAAATCCCAACTTCAGTTTATTATTAATTCTAGTTAGATTCAGCGACCATGAATTTCCAAAGAGAAGGTCATGGTCTACATCACACTTCATCTATAATACCGACAGAACTCCTTTGTAGATCTGGACAGCTCCTTCGGACTTCGTGCACTGGAAATATAAAACAAAGTCAATCAATTAGAGGATTGCTCATAAGCTTTGAACCTTCGGCTGCCAAAGCCATCAGCGGCTTATTTTAGTCACCCCTTGTGATCAGAAGGTCCTTAGCCATGTGTAGGCATAAGTCCTTCGTCACTACACTTTGTCCCATTAGAACATACTATTACTATAAGATTTCACCAGTCTTACTTCATTGCTTGTTTGTGATATAGTTGAAGCTGTTCCATTGTAGCAGTCTGACTTCCTCCTGCTGTCTTATCTGGAAGTTTCTTTAAAGCTTCTCCAAGCCAACTTGAAGATTCCTAAGTACAAAAAAAATGTCAACTTAAGTACACAAATATTGGAAATTTTAACTGTTATGGAACCTTTTCTCACCTCAGGCATAACTTCCTTAATTTCATAAAGCAGCTCGGATATATCACTGATCGTGTAAGAGGGTAAAACGAATATTACACCATAAACTACCATATAAATCAATTGCGGTGCAGTTTGATTAAGAATAACTTTAACAAGGGCTTGTCGTTCCGCAAAATCGGGATTCTCCTTCTGACGTCTTCCAGCATGGACCATATCGTACAGAAACTTCATCACAGATACATTCGCTTCTCTATGGTCTAGCTGTGTAGCATGGGTGGCACATTGAATCAGAGGGGAAATAATGTCGGACTTGAGTAACGGGACTGGACACCTCTGAAGATACCTGAATAAACAAAAGATTTGAAAACTATCGATTCCTCGATAAAATCTTTGATAATGATAAGCCATTCCAGTACCTTGCACAAAGACGAAAAAAGTCATCTACTGTGTCAGGGTGGTTACGAAATCCACTGGACTCATTGAGCAGCGCGAATGTCGGAGTAACGAACGCTGAGAGCATTTCGAGCAGTCCGTTGATGCACTGCGGCTCTCCAGCGTATTCGTCAACTAATATCGAGCCCAGATATAGAAAACAGCTATGATGGTGTGAAGTGTACATGTTAACTAGCTGAAATTACATTGAATGCATTGTCAGTTTATCATCTTTATAAATTCAAATATCTACTAGAAAGCGAGAACTACCTTACCTGAACGACCAGGGGTTCCAAGAAGGGATGCGAATGTTTTCCTACGCACCGAACAGCATACCGAAGACACCGACAAACTCTTTCCATAATTCGTGAATCGGCTTGATACTTGTCACAAACTTTGGACACTGCCGGCCACAAGTCTTCACAGATTGCTACTTTACACGGATGTTCTGCCACTGATCCATCTCTATTATGAACCATGGGATTACGGAAAAGAGCAGAGAGTCGGTCAACCCAAAAGACTGGATCAGATTTTGTTCCTTTTTGATATGGGGCATTACTCTGAAGTACAAATGGACAAAAAATAAATTATCACAGATCAGCACTAACGACTAAGTTATCAGCAATAAAATGACTTACTTCACATAGCTCATTTACAGGCTGGATTTGGGCCCAGCATATCTGACGAATTACGTTAGCCAGTTGTTCCGGGGGCAAGATACCAACAACGTGACCGACTCCTGTAAAAAACCAAAATAATGTCTGTGTTTAACAAAGAGAACCCAATAGAAATAAAATAGGGAGTTGAGCTACCTTTGAGCAATCCAACAACTGCATCATTGCAAACATTATAGCGATCCATTTGACTGACGATGCCGAGTAAGTTGTCAATGTACTTGCCCGCTATGTGGTCTGCACATTGTTGGCAAACATTCTGAAACAGTTCAAAGGTCAGTTAGAGATTGACATTACACATCATAAATTATAAATACTAACCTGAAGCGCAGCAGCCGCTGCGTTACTATATTCGGCAGATGGTAAACATTCGACAAGGAAGTTCAGCGTCTTCTCCAAGTTTTCATCAGGATGTTTATTGAGCCAATTTGCCATCCCACCCAGAAATCTTATGGCAGACAATTTCAGGCAAACGTGCCTCCAGTCCGTAAAATTTAATACTGCTTCTACCAGAGGCTTGACCATGGCTGAATTCGTTCTGAAATGATTTTAAATTTAAATTGTACTCCGGTTTCCAATTGCTTAAATAGAAGAATTAAATTTAAAGTCTCACGGGTCAATTGATTTCGATACATGATAGAGTAGAAACAAAGAGGCTTCCTTTGCATCCCAACTTGTTTCTGAAATGAAGAGCCCACCCAATTCTTGAAAAATAGGCAGAGCCCCAACGATAAACATCACATCTTCTACTAGCTCTGCAGCTTTTCTCCTGAATTCGAAAAATTCGTCTGATGATGTCAAAGGCCCCTCCTAAAATCAGAAGAATTTATATTTCTAGTAATACGAACGTGTGGATTAAAAATTCGAATAGTTTGACTTACATGATCTGGTTCTATATGACAATGCTTGTACATAGCGACAACTAGCCTTTGAGCATAGCATCGAAAGACGGCATTTAAAGATTCGTCATGAGCGTGATATAAGTCTTCAGAGAGTCGATACCAAAATCCGAATGTCACTTCCGCAACCTAAAAATTATCAGAGGCAATTCGTTTTCGACAAGTGTTCGAGACATTTAATTAAATCTTGAATCTTGATTTGAACTCTCACCTCGTAATCATGGTGCCCTTCACAGTCTAATATTTTGCATATAACCTGAATGGAATAGTGGGGGTCCCTCCAGCTTCTTAGCATGTAAGGTACCATATTTTCTCCATATTCAGTAAAGATACGACAGTAGTTTAAAACCCTATCAAACAATTAGCTTATCGTCAATAATAAAACCTTTTTCAGTTTACATAATGTATACAACTCACTTGTCCTGATCTTCCTCAGCAACAGCGTAAGAATATGCATCGCTAAAACTCATAATAGATCCATGTAACATAAGCTGAAAATTTTGAAGTTCTCCAGCATTGTTATTACTCGACACATCTATGTCCGGTACGACTTCTGCCACAGCACACAATGTATCTGTCGCTGCGGCGTGCAACTTTTGGACACACTGAAAAATAAATAGAAACAATCGCAAAAATTACCATACTTTTCTTAATACCAAAACCAAACGCGTCCTTCAAAATTAATTCAAATTACCTTCCCCTCCCTCAGACTTGCAATTGTGAACGCTAAAACATCCCCTACTCCTGACCCGGCCCCCCGATCAGTGAAGAAGCACTCTGGATTAATCAAAATCCAAGAGCCGAAACACTTGACTACATTAATTAAGCAAGTCTCGACAGGAATCGTGGTTGAGTCAGGTGGAGTACTCAAGCAAATACTAAGACATTGCTTGAGAAAGGATAAAACAGTGGGGGCAGCTAACTCTAGTTGATTGGTAACTTGATGTCTTCTATTTTCCCCTAGCTGGAGCTTTCTCGAGTGAACTTCTTCAGGTAAAAGGGTTAGAATTTCCAGAACGGGCCACCAATGGGTTGGATCAGCTCCGAACGTACTCAAGAGATGACCAATAGGGTCAGCCCATGTCGTGGCCTGTAGTATCAAGTATGTCACGGCTAGACACAGTTGGGTCACAATAATATGATCCGTCGCTCCGCTTATCGCTGCTATGTGCTGAAGCAGGGAGTCCCTTAGTGAGATATGCGCTTCCGCTGGCAGTTCAAGGAAGCAAGTCTGTTTCATCAAGATGTAAATTATTTTATGACCTCGTGACCCGAAATTAATCCTTCTACCAACCTGAATTTTCGTCCTTAACGTGTGGGCTCCAAAGTAGCAGGATTCTAGGTCAGCTTTTCGGTGCAGGAGCTGATCAGCAATCTCCCAGGAATGGACCTTGACAATTAAATAGAGAAATTAAAATAGCCCAAACTGGGGCCCTTAAAATGCTTTCAAGGAACGGAGTTGAACTGACCGATCGCTGAAAATCATTGAGCCAGGTGGACACTGCTTGCTTATCTGCGTACGGAATCTCCTGACTCTGAGAATACAATGTGTGGATTGCCCGATAGACCTGCTCCAGGTCCGTCACTTGTCCTTGCTGATTCGACATCACGTCCTGTCAACTCTTTAAAATCTTGGTGGAAATTATATTTCTATGTTCTTGGAAAACACGCGTTCAATTCCCAGTCGAGATTCCCCTCGTCCATCAGTTTGACATTACGTAAAAAATTTAAAGTTTCTTTTAGAGTTGCCACTGCCTTGAGCCTCAGACCTCGTTAGTCGTTAGTGTGTCGACCAGTCAGTATCATCTTAAATCGTTTAATTTTTAATGTCCTTTATTTCAAAAGTGTCAATTCCAAGTGTAAAAATGCCCTAACAATGAAGGTGGCAAAAACAGGAGGGGAAAGTTGTTCAATTTAATAAATACAAAATATGAATTTAAAATAAATGAATGCGTTTTCAATTTCAATTAATTGTCATTTACCCCCCGGAACGTGACTATTTTGGACTGCTCCACAAGTCTCACGATGATTAGGTCAATGTAATTATTAGTCTGTAGTTAAAAATGGTGAGGTCAAAGGTGGTGAAGGTCGGAGAGGGTTTTTAAAGTAGACTCAGTCAGAGTTGAGTGTGGATGTGATAATATTGAATGAGAAGACTGCCGGGCTTCCCCTACCCGCATACTAAAACCTGTCTCGTCTCTTTCTCCCAAGACAGCGCCACCACCTTTGTCTCAAGTATCCCCACGTACACTCGGAACTAATAGTTCGAAAACCGCTCTGCCCCCACTGACACCTCCCCAAGAGACGCCAAGTCTCGATTATTGAGTATCGTCCAGTCTGATACTCGGAAGTACTAGTTCGAGAACCGCTCTGTGATTCGGTCGTTACTTTTTTTTATTACCAAGTATTTCCTGGGGATTTACATTTTAAATTAATTTAATCAATTAACAAGAATCATCAATATCAACGGAATGATAGGCTTATAAAAGTATGGACTACATTACAAGTCCTTCACGACAAGGATTACTTTTAAATTATGCATATAATTGCCTATTAAAGATGGATTTTGATACATTATAATTTATAAGTATTAATTATATTTAATAAATAATAAACACAAGAATGAAAAGTAAGGAGAAAACATATCATTTTGGAGTATCATCTTGAAATATTAATACCTGAGCGTCAAACTTTAAGAAAATTATCGTTTGAAAGAAGCTCAAATCTAAACGACCGAAAATGCCATGAAGGGAAAAGAGTTGTCACGATTCCTCAATCCCCTAATCATCAAAAGTACCTTGTCCTAACTTCCGAACTTATACGGATCATTCGAAATCCACAAATACAACTAAACTACTCTCATCGCATGCAGAGCCACGAAAACAGGCGTAACTTGGTGTTAATTGTTTAATCCACTACAGCCCTCAAGGCTGTACATCCCACTCCCTCTATCAAGGTCAACGTCTTTTCCGGTCTTTTGACACAGACCGGGGCCTCTTGTCTCTTGATCTAGAGCGACGCTTTCGATCTCGCGATCGCGACCTACTCCTTCGATCCCGGGGTGATCTTGATCGACGCTTCTTGTCTTTAGATCTGGAGCGACTTCTCCCACTTTTGGATCGGGAGCCACTTTTATCTCGTGACCTTGATCGGCTTCGCTTGTCTTTGGAAGTTCGGCTGGGCCGGTCTCTAGACCTGAGATTATTAAACATTTGAAAAATAGTGCATTTGTCTATATTTGATTTGAATATTACAAATCCCCCTACCGACTAGATGATCTAGATCTCGAGTTAGATTTACTCCGGGCTACGGGAATGGGAGCTGATTTCTCAGAAGTTGATTCTTCAGTCTTTGCTTTGTCAGGATTTTCCTCTTTTATACTTCCCCAGTCACTCAAATCGTATTTAGACAAATCTGCATCTTCGTCATCATCATCTTCTTCTTCCTCATCCTCCTCGTCCTAAGATTCATATTGAAAACGAGTCAATGAAATAAAATATAATAACGATAAAATGTCAAATGTCAACCCTACCTCATCTTCAGCAACGAGGTTATTTTTCCCCACAGGGTCTCCATCCTGACTTTCGCCAGCTGTCGCTTTCTTGAACTTTTTCTTTCTTCTACCGAACTGAAAAGACAACTCGGTTGTATTTGCTCGATTTCCAATGATTAAATGCAAATGAATGAATAAACTGTAAATAATCCAGTGGATGTGAATGCAGTGTGTACCTCATCGAATTCATCGTCTGATTCTTCTCTCTCAATGTACTCTACGACACCCCGGTCGTTGTACCCTGATTTAAACGGTATAAGAGGATTAAGAACGTTAAAGATAAACAAACATCACTGACTAGAAATGACCGGTAAAAGAAACCTCCGCCATATCCAGTTCTCTCCTCCACTTCTTTGAATTTCGGGGCATTACATACATTACAGGATGATCGCCTCGCCCAGTTCACATTACCACATCTGCAAACACAAATTCAAAAATTTCGTTACCCCCTGTCAGACGTGCCTGTGAAGGGGTCCCTACGCTGCCTTTGACACGGATGTCTAGTGATGACCTTTTTTGGGAGGATTCAACATTTTCAAAACTTACTTTGTGCACTGCCAGTCGTCAGCGCTGAATAAGCCTCGACTTTTCTCTGCAGCCACCTTTCCGATCTCGATACCGACGGTCTTCTTCTTATTGGTGTCGATGGGCTTATCCTTCCCACATCGGTTACATGCTGACCTTCTGGCAAAGTTTAAATTGGCACACCTGCAAGAGATTAAGACGAGATTTGAAATCAAACTAGTTAAAAACAATGAATAGCTATCCAGGAGTTTTTTGTTACTCAGGTTCAGGGCAAATCCAGTCCCCTTCATTTGCTGGACCAGGAATTGGAGGGACACCGGCGGCAGGGACTACTGGAACGGCAACAACGGGGGCACTACTTCCAGGAGCCTCGGATCGCGCACGTCCTCCACCATCTGACCCTGACCCTGACCCAGACATCGCTACCGCTTTTCCAACCTCTTGATCTAAATTATTTAAAAGTAAATTGGGGAATTTTCACACGAAACTCGAAAGGCCTCAAAGCAATTTTACTTGTTCCAGAGTTTGGAATTTTATGAGCCAAGTGTTTCATTTGAACAGAATAATTGAGCTTTCATCCTTTGGCGGCACTCGGCGGGCAACCTTAAAACCTTGTTTACAGCAGCTTACATCAAATTAATATCAATGTTTTACACGTTCGCGTTCCATGATTTTTATTTAATTCAATCCAACATCCAACCCAATCAATTTCGGTCGATGTTTCGGATATTAAGATATTATGTGAACGTAAGGGAAGAAAGGGTTATGGGGGGGGGGGGGGTTATGGCTTAAAATAAATTTATTTTAAAATTCATAATTTATGGCTTTTACCTACCAAAGAAGTGAAAGTGATCTGTCCCACTTGGATTAAGTCATTATAGAGTGTTAGAGGAAGGTTTCGTTCCTTTTCCAGAATTTTTATATTTTTTATGCATGAAACTTGGCCCACAGAGAATCTGTGAGGAGGGATTTAAGGATTTTAATGATTTTAAGGATTCAAGTTTTCGAAAGAAGTAATACAGCAGATTTTGCTTCCGAGTCGGTGACTCGGTATCATCTCGGTATGGACAGTCGAGTCGCTTTTTCCCGAATGGAGATTTTCCAAAATTTAATTTTTTTAAACTGAAAAACACCCGGGCATGAAAAATTCGGATTGTTCGGCGAATTTGGTACAGAGACTCCTCTGGCTATTTATATTGATTACATTTTTCGAAAATATCCGGGCAGAAAAAATTCGATTTTTAAAAGGTCCATCCATGTATGGTCACACACGTGCGTTAACAGACAAGAGTCATCATAGACAGGCGGAAAAAATGCATATAGCCAGTCGCCCCAATATTTTAAAATACATGACTTTTTTGTTAAAAAGCGGCCTCCTTCGTTGTGAGGTGCGAACATGTAAAGTGGTGTTTGTCAATGCTGCCTCTGTTTCTCATCGGAATGAAAAAAGTGATCAGTGGTGGCAGGAATCTTTTTGCCGGGGTTTCCATAACCTAAAAGAATATTCCCCATTATACCTAGCCTGTGCTCAATAGTAAAATATCTGAGAGGTTAGTTGGTGATGGAAGAATCAAGAAACACCTAACTCCATTCCTTCTTATCTTATCTCAGACACACAACTCTTCTTCTTGTTTCTTCATCAAGAGGCTTCCTCCTAAAATTAATTCCTTTAATTCAAACATCAAATTTTATCCTCCTTCTCCGAATTCGGTGGACGGTGGAAAAGGTCAGTACTTTTCAAAGGTCAAATCTTCCCCGCCTCCACTTTTAATCATCCCTAATTATATTCATTGCACTAATGTGTAATGTGTAATGAACAATTTAAGATTAAGTAGGAAGTGGGAATCGGATTTTTTGTGGTGGTGGCGATGTTTTGTTTTCATTATTTTTTTCTTAACGTAACGAAACTGTCGTCGCGCTCACATGTCACCTTTGTTATGTTTTAGGCGCGGATTTATTTACCGGTACGGACGGCGCGCGGTATCCATCCCAAATCTTCAGCGACTTTCGCCGCTTCAGGTCTGGTGTCTGACTCTGATAGCTGAAGCTGACAGGGTGCAGGGGGCCAAAACTTATAAAAGGGGACTGGTTCTCCAAATCTAAAGGACTTCAGGACACAGGATGACGTCTACGTCATTGCAATCCGTAAGGCGGCTGGCGATGCCCCTTCGGGTACATCAAATATGGGACGCTGTGGGACATTCCTCTGCGGGTCATGTCATGGACTTTGAGAAGCTTGTCGGGGTCGTAACTAATATGCATAAGGTTCCTCGGGGTAAGCGCAGTTGGAATTTGCTTTTGCATCCATGGTAAACATTTATTGTAATGGGTGTAATTTAATATTTTAGATGAGCTGAACCACGAGCTAAATTTTGCTATCAAGGATCAACTAGTAGTGACTGAAGTTGTGGAGACGCAGCGTCGGGAGGAGACTGAAATCTATAAATTGCCCAACCACAAAACGCTGGAACGAGGGGATCATGATTGGTACTGCTTTCATTGTCACTTGGGGGGACCGGTTGTCAAGTGTGAGGACTGTCCAAGGGTATTTCATCTCGACTGCTTACCCGAAGATCGCAAGCCGGACAAGGATCTATTCGTCTGTCCTCCTTGCCACGTATGACCTAGTCCTTGCATTTGGTTTCAATGTCAATGTCATGTTTAAGGGAGGATTTGAATTTGTGTATTTTAACATTTTTAACTAGATCATGTCTACCAAACCGAGTGCTGAAAGAGTGGGACTTAAACAAAAGCCATTGAATCAATTGATTGAATTCATTTGTGAACGCTTCAAAACCTGGTCAGCTTCCTTCTTGGAAACTGCGAATGGGAAAACATGGGCGGAAGCTACTCAAAGAACTGACAAAGATGCTTGGAGATATGCGCTCATGGTTTTCTTACCGATAGATCTGAGTACCATGTCTGAAAAAGCTTCATCTGGAAAGTAAGATATCTTAGTTGTAGTGACCTGGGTATGATATGGACGCTCTTTTAAATTTACATTACTATTCCAGGTATGTCTCACTGGAAGAATTTCAAGTAGATTGTGAAACCTTGGTTCATGCTATTGGTGTGTATTTTGGGTTGGACTTGTTGAAAGGAAGTCAGATCGGTGCGGCTTTCATTCGGGAAGCGATGCACGACATTCAGGTCTTTAAATAGTTTCTGTTCAACTTAATTTCCAGATCATTGAAAATTAGAATATTAACGGTTTGATAATTTTCGAAATTAGGAAATCAAATTATGTCACGAATGCTTTCGTCGATCGAATGAGAAAAATCACGAATGGTGGTTTTGTCTACCTTGCACCCCTCAACATGAAGTTGTATGGGCTAAACAAACAGGGTATCCTTATTGGCCCGCAAAGGTATGTATGTTATAGTTTTTCTAGTTAATGTTTGTAAACGTAAATTTTTCGTGTTTCAGGTAATGAAAAAAGAGGGGAATAAATATGATGTTCGATATTTCGGTGGAAATTATGAACGAGGCATCATTGATGCGAAAAATATTCAACCGATTGAAACGGCCATCGGACAGTTTAAGATTCGCAAAACTGCGGCGTGGAACGATGCTTACGACGAACTGCAGAAATTCCAGGAGATAGGGCTAAATCCAGAACTGGTTAGTACTTTGCCTTCGCGAGGTAAAGGCGGTTCAACTGTTACTCCTAAGTCCAAAGGTTTGTTTTAACTAAAGTTTCCGTATTCAAAATTTAAAACGACTTACTGAATATTAGTTATGTTTTAAGGAACCAAAAGAGCATCAACTGTATCGACGGAAGAATCTGCTCCAAAGAAAAGTCGCAAGTCAGAACCAGTTAGTCCAGCTAAAAATCCGCCCAAGAAATCCGGGGGTAGTGCTAAGCTTACGAAACCTTCGACCAAATCAGGTACCCCCAAGTCTAACAGAACTACTGCTACTCCTCCGCAAACTCAATCAGCTAAGAAAAAGGGTTCGGCCACAAGCAAAGCGGGTAAGTTTTTGTACATTTCTAGTTCCGGTTGTCTCAATTTTAAATTCAAACTTCGCCAAGGTTAGCATTTTTGATATTTTTCTTAGCCTCCAGCTCCACAGCCACTCCTGCTCGTCGAGATTCAGCAGCGGGCAGAAGCGCGTCGGTAGGCTCAGGTGGATCTGCAAAAGGGAAGAGATCCTCTGCAGGAGCCTCTAAAGATGTTTCTGCGGTCACAGACGTTACTGACGCATCCATTGATCCTGACGTCGCCGGCATCTTAACTGAAATGGATGAAGAGAGTGTAGGAGGAAGTGTTTATTTCTCGGATGACGAATCAAGTGTGAGTTAAATTATTATGAATAAGAACTAGGGCATTTTAAAATCAGTTTGCTTAAGGTGACTTTTTGTGAAATAGGAGCTTCATGATAAAGTATCAGAGGACGCAGTTTCATCCTCATGTAATGAGTCCAAATCCACCAGAAACGCTTATGTTCAAGTCTCGCGCTCTGGCTTTGTCGATATAAGCACGGAAAAGTTGTCGAAAGTCATTACTACGATTAAAGAGAGACATGCAAATGAGATTTCACAGAATAAGAAGAAACAATGGGTACAGACTTTTATTTTATTTAAGGTGGATGGAAGATTGTTTTAAACTTGCTTTTGTTTTTCTAGTGTTACAATTGTGAGCGTGAGGCGATCTATCATTGCTGTTGGTAAGTGTAAAACTATCTAAAAATCAATATTGATTAAAGCACAAGACTTGGAAGATAATATAAATGGCTGTTCGTGTAGGAATACGGCATACTGCAGCATTGAATGCCAGCAGCAGCACTGGACAAAGGAACACAAGCGACTCTGCCGTCGTAAGAAAGCCCCTTAATTATCCCTCCCGAAGTGATCGATATAATTAAAATTTAGACTACCTATGAGTATATTTTAGGGACTCATTGACCTCGTCCAGTCCGAGCTATAGTGTAGGAGTTGTTTTGTAGGGACAGGGGGAATTTTTCTTGAGCCTTTTGATTTCAGAGCCAAGTTGGCCAGATATTTAAAAAGAATATTCAAATTTTCATACATTCATACACTTCGAGTCGAGTGGGTCTTCCCTGGGAAGGTGACGAAGAATCCTTGGGAATGTTTCCAGTCACTGGTGTGTCGACTTGCAAAATATCTCCTTCCCTCGTTTGTTACTTTTTGATCGTTATTGGTTGTGTGTCCAGTTTTTTGCTTGTCTTTGTTGGTTGTGCAGCTGTGTTGCATTTTGGCTTCTAAAAGTATCCTCCTGTTTTTGTATACCTACTACTTTTTGTGTTCCAAAATATTTTTTCGTAATTTCGTATGAAAGCCGTTAAATATTGTTAACTGGCGAGGACTACTCGGACTCTATTGTTCTTAGGTTTTACTAGGTTAGCCTTCTAAAGATATTTATGTGACCGCATGTAAAAGATTGTGTCAAGTACTTTTGAGCTGAGTACTTGTTTTCGGGGTGTGGCTCCTATCTGAAATAGTTGACCTCTTGACCTGGGCTTTGGCTACTTTGGCTAAATTTCTAACATGTTACATAGCATGTGTCGTGTTTTAGAGAGTCAGGTTATGAAAGGGTTTTAGGATTTTATCTCCTGTGGAGCGGAATAATTGTAGTTGATACTACGGCTGCTATCCACACAGACCTGCCTCACAGGTCAAACTGAGGTCATGAGATGTCAAGTAATATAAGATTGATTCCTCCGTATAGGTTTGATTGACGAAGAGATGGGATGTATTTGAGAGATCTTGGAGAAAGTGTTATTGATTTAGTTTTAGATGATTATTTTTTCTTTCCTTGATGAGAAAGGAAGTTGACTTTTTGACAATGTATTTTTATTAAAAGCGTGTAAAATTGGGTAGATAAAAAATTAAAATTTCATGTGTGCCTGGATGATGTGAGTGAGTGGTACTAACTTGGTTGAATGTAACCTAATTCTCAATCCCCAACTAACTCATTGAAAGACCACTCTTTTCTAGGACCCTTAAGGGGTCACCCCTTGCACCTTGAATTGAAAGGATTGGAAAGCTATGTCCATACCAGAAGCAGATTTTAAAAAATAGCTTTCTTTAAAACTTTTGTATGATTTTTTGAGACTAGTTACTAAATAGGAATTAGTAAGAATTAGTGAGTCGAGTGTAGTCCGTCAGAGTAAACGGAAGGGACTAAGGATAGGGAAATTTTAGTTGACTATTATTGGGTAACTGAAAGGAGAGGGATTGGAGGAGGAAGGTCAGGGGTCAGGGATTTGACAATTACTTAATAAATTATATAGTCAATGTAATAATAAACTTATTGATTTCTTAATAATAAAAAAAGCTCTACCTATTCGCCAAATTTTTTGTTGTGTTTTTGTTATTTTTTGATTAAGATTACTTTCATTGGGGGGAGCATCGTTTTTTTAGCCCGTTCGTTTTTATAAATTGCTTTGGGTAGCTTTAGCTCCGGGGGGTCGGGGTCTCAGGCTTCAGTTTTGCTTCCTTTCAGCATCTTTTTGAGAGGTCACTTTCCACTCTTGTACTGTCCATAGGTGGTCCGAAATGTAAGTGTTGACTCTGTTTAGAGATGTGATTTAAATTGGATGCATGGTGAAAGGGTTATTTTAAAGTTGAATATAGTTTGTGTAGTGTAGTTTTAATTTAGTGATAATTGCTGCTAGTGCTAGGCATGGTGGAGGCATTTGATTTGTTTTTAATTATATTCATTTGAATTATTGTATTATATATTGGAACAGGGTATTAATAACCTGTGAAACTCCTCTGACCTGCAGGACCCGAAAAGAGCTAATCCGCGAAACACTTGAGAATCGACTTACAAAAAACGAGGCTCAGAGAGAGAGGGATCACACTGACTCATTTTGCTGAAATCAATGATGATGATCTTATTGTTCATGATGCTCAGGAAAAAAAACTGAATTGACACTTGTAAATATTTTTTCATTCATGTCTGGCTCAACTAAAATAGGAGTGAGGCGTGACCGGGGAGGGACCACGGGCCAAAATGACGACTACTAATTAAAGGAACAACCACCACCACACCGTCGTCGTCGTCGTCGTCTATGAAATCTACAATAGACTGCAATGTATTTAACACCTCTCAAGGAGATTCGAGGATTTTTAACTATAACGTTAAGAATTATTTAATCTTAAATGTCCAGTCTAGTTTTAATTATGATTAGCTCCTCCTGTAACGGGTTGACTGTTGACTGTGTAGATCCGGTTGGAAAACTAGATGAAGGGGACCGGTGATTTATCTGCTTTCTATCGTTTTTTTCACTCATTCATTCCAAAGGTTAGATATGGACTTTGTGTCACCCAAATAAACCCCGTTCGTCTATGGGGTTAGCTTAGCTTAGGGCTATCTTATCAGGCAGTGTGGGGAGAGATTGAGGAAATGTATGTAAATTTTCAGAGAGCTTAGAGATATGTTATATAGGGAGTATATTTGTGCGTCAAGAATTGTTATCTTGGTATTTATAGTTTGTAGGGAGTGCTATGTATCCATTTTAATTTTTAATTACACCTTTAAGAGTTAAGATGAGCTGCTAATTGACATAATCAAGTATGATATCATCGAGGCTGGTAAATTATGAGTAAGAGTACGAGCGGGTATTTGGATAGAGACGGGTCGAGCCTCAGCCAGCCTTATGCTATTTATATCATCGTCATCATCTGAATGGGAGGTGGTAGTTTCTAAGGGCTGTGTATTTCGAATTTATAAATGTCATGGTGTAAAGTCTATGTTAACTTATAAAGATGACCTATATGTATTTAGTAAGGATGAGTTTTTAAGGGACTGTGTTCCCAAGTTTTAGGGAACGTGTTGCTGCTAGGAAGTCCAGGACAGCTTCCCACATTTGGCATCTTGTGTTAGAGAGTCGAGTGACTTTTGAATCATTTAAATTTTTCAGAATTTTGAAGTTTTAATTTAATTTTAAATGCTGTAGTAATTGATTTAGTAATCTAGACTCTAGCTGTGTAGTTTAGTGATGAAAGGTAATTTTATTTCATATAGAATTTTGTTTAGCGTAACGCATGTGTCTGTTGAACTTGATGAGTTTCGTGATTTTAATGACTTGGATTGAAATGCCATTAGATTTTTAATGTTAAAAGGTGTCAGAGGTGAGAGGTGAGATTAAGTTTAAATTCCTTTGTTTAGAGAGAGAGCTAGGCTGTGTCTATTGTATATCCAAAGTGAAGATCATATTTAATTCCAACACATTTCAGTTCATCTATCATGTTTGAATATAGTTGATGTAGCTATTTAGTATTTAACTCATGGGGGTAGTAATAAATACAAAATATATCAAAGTATTCTCTTCAAAGTGTATTTGCAAAGCTAAATTATTGTTATACTAAGGACATTTTTAAAATCGATAAAACTTAATGGTCTAGTAGATGGAATGAGCTTTTAAAATCAGTCTGCTAATGAAACAAACCGACAGACAGACATTTTTATAGAGTTTAGAGTTTGGAGATCCTTGTGTATTCAGCGTTGGCATATAAATGAGAAGAGTAACCATAGGGACTGAAGGGACAACAAAATGAAATGGGAATTAGAGCCCCTTCGTGTTCTTGTTCCTGCGATTCCTGCCTTCGAGTTCCCACCTGGCATATCGATCCCTGTCACCAAAATATCCTGACCGAGGTTCCTCCATTAATCTTCCTCTCCAATATTCATGAATAATCCAATATTTCATGCCGGAACTAATTAAAGATTAAGCTGATTATTTTTCAAGAGCCCCCGAGATATGGATGAACAGAGACCTTCAACCGGAAGACCACAGACATCCCAATCACAGGGTTCCCAAGGCAGTGAGTCCAGTGTCCCCCCGTCGGCCCAAAGACCCGTATCAAGACGTCGATTCGGGGAACCTATGATAGCCAGGCAGGTAGTGTTTTAAACTGTTTATGTTTATTTTACGGGGAGGATTTGACGAAATTCGGGCATTTGTCTTACAGAGAACTGACAGTAGAATGAGTGGGGTGTCAGACCAATCACAATCTCAGAGACCGAACAGCCGAATGAACCGATTGCAAACCGCTGCTGCTGCCCGCCCGGGGTCTTCTTTCCGACAAGGGTCTGCCATGCGAGCCCCTACTGCTCGACCTCCGTCTGGTATCACTGGAGGTTCGCTCCCGCTTCATGCATCAGTAGGTCCAAGATATTATATCCATGTTGGGATTACTTTGAATAATTTATAAACCAAGCTCTCTCATAAAGGTAAACGTAATGGATCGGCCAGTGACCCAGCAGGGAGTGTCAGGACTTCGAACGGCTCGGAGTAGCTACGGAAATCGAAGAATGGTCCACGACAAGAGTTACTTCATTGGAGTACTGCATACTAAGATGTCGGAAATGGGGGCAGAAACAGCCCGTCTGGCCACCCAGGTTGAGGCCTTGGGTAAAGAACAGTCCACATACATTGCGTATGAAACGAGAGTTAAGGAAAAGGCAGCAGAGTTGCAAGGTACCCTTTTCTGAACTTGACCTGGGGGTGTAAGGGGACTTTAAGTTAACCTTAATGAGTAAATTTATAATTGCTAGAACTACACGGAGAGCTGCAGGACTACAACATACTCTCAGAGATGCTCTCAAGTGACAAGGACAAGATGTTTTTGGAAGAAGAGCTCAAGACACTTACAAAGGAGAACGTCTCAGACTCAGAAAGGATCGAAATGATCTACAACAGAAGACGTGAGGCTGAGAGGCAAGTTGTGGACTTGGAGCAGAAAATCGAAGAAGAGCGAAACAAAGCTCATCATTTGATAGAGTCCCTCAACCCGGAGCTTCGAGAACGCTACTTGTCCTTCCAAGCGATAAGCACAGAGCTTCAAAGGGACATGGAACGACTCCAGAATACGCTGGACGAGCTGAGTAGCCGAAAGTCGGAGCTTTATGACCGAATCTCGAGATCAGAGTTGAAGAAAAAGGCGGCGGAGATGGAGGAGGAGCTTCTCGAAGCTGAGGATAAGCGTGACGCTTTGGCCAAAGATAGCAAATCTCAAGAAACGCCGGAAGAGGAGCGAGAGCGCTTGCTCGCTCAGGTCAAGATGGACAATGCGGAGATGACGACGCTGGAAAGGCAAATCGCCG
Source organism: Agrenia bidenticulata (assembly GCA_034694785.1). Taxonomy (NCBI): domain Eukaryota; kingdom Metazoa; phylum Arthropoda; class Collembola; order Entomobryomorpha; family Isotomidae; genus Agrenia; species Agrenia bidenticulata. The sequence continues at coordinate 25,302 of JAQFYM010000969.1, forward strand.
AGATTTCGGACCAAATCCGCTTGGCTCAGGATGAGATTCAAAACATGGACCAGGTAATTACTAATTGCATGTGAATGCGGATTCCAATTCCTGAGCATTTTCATTTTCGAGCATTTAATCCTTCAGGAAATTGAAGACACTGACTCAGACCGGCAGCAGAAATTCCGTGAACTTCGGAAACGAGAACAAGACATGGACGAATTCATGAAGAATTTCGAAGAAAATAAGGGAAAGGAGACGACGAATTTGAGTAGAATCGAAGGGGAAATCGTCAACTGTATGGAGAAGATCTCGAGAAATATCCACTTGACATCTACTTTGCCAGAGTATGTTTTCTGTATGGAAATCAAGAAATAGCTTCGTTTTTTTTTAAATTGTATAATCTTTTCGTAATGCAACTAGGGCTGGACAGAACTTTGTGGAAATGCGAGAGGAGCTAGATTTTAAAGAAGAAGAGTTCGACAAAGCTAGATACACTTCCGAAATGATCGAATACCGCAACGACGCCCTAAGAAAGCAGTTGGAGAATGTAACTAGTCCATTGAGATTTCCCCCGAATTATTATTTCAAAATCGTGGATATTTAATTAATTTTCATCTCACTCTCCTCTAGTTTCGAAACTTGGAAGAGAAGATGAAAACAGAGCTAAAGACACTAGCCGAGCGAATGAACGAGATGCAAAGGGACATAAAGAAATTCCAAGATATCGAATCCCTGAAATCCGAAGGGAATGAACGACACCGGAAGTTACAATCCGAAAGCGTCATGCTCGAACAGAAGACTCGAGTCTTCAGCGAAACTTTTAAAACTATTGTCGCTGAGCATGAAAAACTCAAGGTTCGTCCCGAGTAAACTTTTACCCAGTCAGTACATCACAAAAACTATCGTCCGTTACTCTCGTTATTCTTTTTTGCAGAAAGAGCTGGAGACAAATGAAGTCCATCGACAACTAACAAGCATGGAGAAGAAATGGATCCTCCTCGAAGAGGTCAACTACAACTTATCCCAATTCGTTCAGGTCAAACGAGCAGAGACTGACTACGAAGGAGTAAAGAGCCAAGGTCTGAGTATCTTGAAAGAGCTCAACATTCTTCTCCAGATCAAGTAGCTCATTAAATCGTTTCTAATTATTAATAGAGTTAAGATTAAATGCGACCCGAGGGTATTTTTTTTCATAGTATTACAAGAATAAGATAAATCCAAATGAGTCTATTTGATGCATAGATATTATTATTGCTCGGTAAGATGGAGAGTGTGAAGTTGAATAAAGATTTATATAACATTTTACGCTTTGTATAATCTGATAAGAAGAATTGCACAGAGTCAATCTATCCATTTCACACACATAGAGAATATCAGGCCACATACTATAGGGTGTTTCAACACTCATATCTCATCTCATCTCTCTCTCTCTCGAAACAAAAAAACACACAATTAAAAGGCTGAAAAAAATGGATATTAAATGCACTATATAATATCTACTCAACTAGCATAATACAGAGGGGGTTTCCGTCATTATGCTCAAGGCAAAACTGATCTACTTATATACGAGACGTACTTATTACAAACAACAACAACTTTGGTTTCCTCTCTCTCCAAAACTCCAAAACACTTTGAAGATAACTAACGGCAAAAACTGCTCGACCAATCGAGTAATAAGAATAAGGCATACCGGAGGAAGCAGAGGTGAGTGAATTTTGGAAGTGGACTTGCGTTTCTTTTCTAAATCCTAAACTTTTTCATCTTACATTATTTATATATAATATATTATAAGTATTATCTGTCACCAACATGTCCAACATGATCATCCTCAACAGTCAACACCCAACACACCATGAAACACCCTATAATATCATCATCATCATATCATCTTACTTGAATAGACTTATCAACTATTTCTCAGATTATGACAATTCTCTCATCTCTTTGTCTATACTTAATTTTAGATATAAGTATTTTGTGTAAAAATAATACATACAAATTACTGGTTCATTACACCAACCAACGTACACAGAGTGGATCTCTTGATAAAGCAAACACCAACAAAAACAAAAACACACTTAAAACACTTGGACTTTTTTCTTGCTGTTTTTTTTACAGAAAAAGAGGGCATGGGTTTTTTTATAGGCTAAGATCAACCTGACCGTGTGCACATTATGCAAATATTCTGACATGACACGCGATATATTCTCTGCAGCATTATACTTAAGTTCCATCTATACATTTATATATATTTATATATAAGTTGATTCTCTCTTAATTTGAATGGTTTTTCAAGAAACCATATATAGCGAAACTAGTCTAGTGTCCAGAATAACAAACAAGCTATAGCGCAAGTAGAGTCAAACAGGGAGGCGATTCGAAGAGTGTCGTGATGGAGAAGGTAAACTAAACTACGTATTCTAATTTACATGTTGTGATTTCGTGAAATAGAAATGAGTCCAAAATTCTTAGTTGAATGATGATATAATTTTGTATAGTTCAAGGCTATGAATCTATATGGGATTTTGAGTCACAAAACACTGTTGTTCTCCTACTTCGGACTTCACAAGGAAGCTACTAAGGTCAACTGTCGAGGGTTTTACATCCTCAATACTACCACTCATCGTCATGTTCATGGGATCATCATTAGTGGCACCCCCACTAGAAACAGAGGAGGTCGTAAGGTTGCTAACGGATGAGACGGTAGTTGCAGAAGCCACATCTAAAGAGTTGCTGCCCCCTGCTGCCAGCGTAAGGGCTGCAGCATTGGCCGCCTCGTTCTCCATATCTATATCACGTAGGGTGTCGAATCTGAATTGACACCGGATCTCATGAGTTTTTAATTTCGTAGAGTCAGGGTAAGCTTGAAGACACCCGGGGATAGTACACTTGTACGTGTTGCGACCGATTCTCCTATGAACTGCTGAGATGTGGCCATGAAGAAGCTTACTTGTACGAAACGTCTTGTCACACCCTTCCCAACTACATCGGTGAGGTTTCAAAGCACAGCGACTCTCGTGGTGTTGAAGTTGTTTCTTGTCAGGAAAGCGAAGTTTGCATCCGATCGTGGAACACGTAAGTGCATCATCTCCATCTTGAAGATGGGCAAGGCGTTCGTGATTCTCCAACAGTTTAACACGTCGAAATGTTTTCTTGCACCCTTCCCATCTACAATAGTGCAACTGCTTCTCTTCAGCTGCTTTAGCCGCCGCCGCTTTCTTACTCTTCGCACTCGGACCTATAGAAATTACTTATGACGTTACTCGACATTCTAATACTTAATCTCCTATTTCGATCGTACTTCAAAAACCCTTCATCAAGCTTTAAAAAATCTGATTAAGATTACCTCTAGGCTTAGGAGTTGCATTAGAGCTGGTCGTACTACTGGTGGACGTTTGTGGAGGCGCTACATTCGCAATATTAGCGTTCTCCGTGGTTCTATTGAAAGTCCATTGTTGTTGCTGTTGATGCTGCTGCTGTTGCTGTTGCTGCTGTTGAGGGGTTCCTTGTTGAGCTGCTTTATTAAATAACGACTCCGGTTAGAAAACATTGCGTGAGAATCATTCGGAGCCAAGCTGGAGTTGAATTAAATGATAAAGCTACTTACGAGTTGTTGCATAAACCACCCCCGTCGGCCCAACAGTGGGTTCAGGAGTTCGATGAGCTTGCAAAGGCGGAGAGGCTAAGTTTCCAATGGGATCGTATCGAATCGGTTGGTTTTGGGTACCTTGGAGCATAATGTAGTAATCACCAGCTAGAGACAAGGAAATATTCAATTAAATCGGTATGGATTTTTAAAACTACCCATACGTCGTACAACACGAGCATTTAAGCAGCAGATTCCGAAAAACCCTGCAGCTACTGACCTGTAGTTCTAAGCGCTTGGTCATCGAACCTCTCATACTTGACAGCACCGTTCATGGACAAATTGGTCGCTGTCAGATTATTAGCTGGGAGGGCCGCAGCTCCTTGGAGGGCACCTTGGGCCGTTACATACTGGACTCTGAACGGTTCCCCCTGGGTCTGCTGTTGTTGTTGTTGCTGCTGCTGTTGCTGCAGGGCATTGGCCGTGTACTGATTAGAAACGGCGGCGACAGCAGCTGCGGCGGACAGGGCATTGGACCCACTGCCACTATAATGATTGATGGCGGATGGGGTAAATCCACTGTACAATTGCTGCTGTGGCTGAGCACAGCAAGTACAATCCCTCAGCTGAAAGAAGGAGTCTTGGGCGTAGTGGAAGTGAGAGTATTTGGCCAACTTGGCTATCAACATCATCTCCGTCTCTGATCGAATCCCCACAGGCTTCACGTAGAGGGTCGAGTTTATTTCAAACACTTTGAGATCATTGTGCAGGTACGTTTTCTCTATAACACTCCGCCAATTCCCAGGGCTCTCGTTGATAAACATATAAGGCTCCACCCGCTTCTGAAAGTATCTTTCGTACTCTTCCTCCAGCTTGTCCAGCAGCATTCCCTGGAATAAATAACGCAAAAGCATTGTCAATCTCAACAATTAAAAGGGATATTTCAACACAACAATCAATGACAATCCATCTAGGTTAGGTTTGCACATCGATGAGATTTTGCTGTGTGAATTGGACACGATTTCTAATTTTTAGGGTAAAATTTGACATTGTAATTTCCATTCGGTTCGTTCTCTAGCGAAAACGGGACGTCATTTTGGATCGAAGAGTCGGAAACTTTTGAAATAACCCGAAAATTCCAAATAAAGCTACCCATTCCTTCCATTTCCGGTCTCGGACTAAATTACCCGCCATCAACATTTCCCCCTGAATCTCCGTCAAAAATCTCCCCTTGAGACTGGAAATGTTTCGAATCGAAGAGCCCAAACACCCTGGACCTTATTTCCCAACTGTCGGAGATAAAAAACTGGTCGAAAGTGATCGATAAAAGGACTTTGAGATCCTTCCTCTCACCTGTGGATAACGGCAATGTAGTAGAAGCAAGAGATTGGATCTAAGCTCCTCCATTTTGGGTCCCGGGTATTAGGATAACGTTTCTTGTGGTGTTGTGTGCCGTTGCGAGTCGATGATTTCGATGAGTTTCGAAATGTTGATGTTAAACGAAAAGGGGAGCGAGATTTGGTGTAAAAGAAAGTGTATGTCAGTTAAAACAAAGGCCACGCCTCATTTAAATATCTCTAGGGATGGAGAGTGACCTGGGCTGAGAGGGAGGTCAGTGGGACTCGACATTAGGTCGGGTGGAAATTTAATAAATCCGATTTTCTATAAAATTTCAATGTTTTTCGAAAGTCTGTGTGGATAGACTGATAATACAAAATTCGCACGCTTGTTCATTCTCAACCCAGAAATGGCAACTCGGTCATATCCTCTCAGCTTTTAGTCTCTCCTCTCCCCCACCCGCTTGTAAACATCCTCACATTGACATAGCATCTTGGGGCCATTTGATACACAACAACAAACTCCACTCTACTTTTTTAATTCCGCTGAACATTATAGAATTTGTAAAAAAGAGTCTAAAGTCTAAATTACATTTATTTGACAATTGTCAAAATACTTCTAATTATGACATGACATGAATTTTGTCATTTATTCAATGCGAAAGGATTTAATTGTGAGTGAACGCTGAAAATTCAGAAGGAAAGATGCTACTACGACTGTCAAAGAGGTTGTGGAAGGTGCATATGCATTTGTAGATGAAAAGCGTATTTTAAGTATTTTAAATGGAATTTACAGTTGATTACGTTGATGAAATTGATAAAGTGACTGGTAACTTGGTCAGTACACAGTTAGACGTTCATAAAAAATCCGAATGACAGTAAACAAGTTTTGCAGTAATAGCATTCTTATAGAATGGTGGGAGTTGGGTTAAAAATAATATGAATTACAATAGCCGCTTCACAAAATATGAACTGACCTTTTGACCTTTAAATAGTGCAACGAATTGTTATTAAGTCATTGATTATAAAAAATCAATGTGCCCCAAAAAATGTCAATGCAAGGGGAATGGGAATAAACGGCGCGAATCTAATTTCTCGGACCAATTTTCTTCAAACTAATTTGCTTATCAACACTTTTCAAGCTTATCTGCATGTGCTTGTCAACAACTTCCCAATCCATTTTTGACACTTACGAAGGTCAGAGGTCATTTCTAAGCATTTGTGGTTATACTCTAGAGAATTGCTCGAGGTGAGACAGGAGTCCGTAAAGGTAACCCTTGTTAAAATGAAGGAGGAGAATAATAACATAGACGTGACCCGTGGGGACGACGAGGAGGGGTCTGGCAATTCAGGAAAGAAATTTAAAACGATGACCCTGTTCAAAAATGACCTCAAAGGATTGTACAAGCCTCCCCAGACTCTGTGGGATCAAAGCTTCATCGGAGAGGCCATTGCGGATGAGTGCCATCCCGAGAACACCTCCTTTATCATTGGAGCCCTTGGTAATGTAATTTCTGAACCTTTGACCTTATCGATCATATCAAGAACAAGAATTCAAATGCATTTTCTCCTATTTGAAACTCGTGCACAGGTGGATTTTCAGTGGGCGCTGCAACGGGATTTTTCTCGGCGAGTCGGGTGCCCTTGCCTGTGCGGACGATTATACCGGGCCCTTTCTTTACTAAATTCCAAGTCCTCTTGAGGAATTCCATCATTGGCAGCTCCATTCTCTGGAGGATGTCAAAAAGGACAGTTTTGGGGACAGTTCTCTACGCCGTTTTAGAATGCGATTTTAAGGATGTAAGATGTGATCTGGAATTGTAATATTGAAAGTCTCAAACGGACGATCAAGGGTCAAGGGGTATTAATTTAATGGTTTTATTTGTAGTTTGTGAGGAAGCCGTCTGATAAGTGGAAGGGGTCTATTGCAGCCGGGGCAGTCAGTGGTGGAATATTTGGGCTTCGAGGTAAAACGATTTTTAAAACTGAAGCTAATCATCTCAGTTAAAATATTTTCGAAATATTTTAATATAATTTAATTTAGTATTTAATAGTGATTGTATTTTTGTTGTTTTTTAGGTGGTCTACCTGGAATGATCTTGGGGATTGCAATGTTTTCGGCACTGCCTACATGCTTGGAACTGTATGGAAGGAAGGACGAGATTAAGATTATGTAGTCGCCGCAGATAACGGTCAACTGCATGGAAGCTTTTTGAAAGTGATTATTACAGTATTTCAAGTTTTAAACTCTCCAAGCTGTTATCCTGAGTCCGGGGGTCAACATTAGTCCTGAGTCAACATTAGTCCTGACTTCAAGATTAAATGTTGTAAGATTATTTATGCGGTTCGTTTGTTCTAAGCCCTATAATCCAATTAACACTTCCCAAGGAGTTTACGTCCTATTCTTAATTTAAATATTGATCGTCATCCCGGTTATGATAATGATAATTAAAAATTAACAATAGTAGTAACTGCTTTTACTATTAAAGTTGATTTTGATCGCAGCTTTAAATAATTCACAGGGTTTCAAAGACCTGACATTCGATGTGTGACATTTACTGTACTAATAATATAGGTAGGTTAATAAAAAGTTTAATGAAAACTCATAACTCTGCGCTAATTTCAAACAAAGGATTTGAATAATAGTTTAAAAAATATTTGATTTACCGTCTTGTGATAATATCGGCCTCGGCTCGATTTATTACTAAAACACCAATTAATTAAGTGCACAGTCAGGGACGAAAACAGGCAATAAAACATTCGGTTTGTAGCGGAAAGCCCATGTCACATGTTTCATTATTTATGACCGAGCAATTATGCTGGATTTTTATCTTATCTGAATCCCATTGCACAATACCAGACCCAATGATAATGAAATGAGCCATAACAACTAATAAGTTGAAGCTCAATGGGCAACTTGACTTTGAGCTACATAGAGGCACATCGGCCTAAATATATTCACGATTTTTACATAGCCTTCGGATATTTCGAAATCGGTTGGATTTGGATTTTGACTTTGAAAAATCGGTAGGATTTTGCCTGAAAGATTTAAAATGTCAGTTTTCTGTTTAATTTGCAAGGACAGGCTCCTAAGCTTTGCCCCTGGGGGGCTGTTAGGTTCCTTGAATAATTTAACTGAAAATTCTATCATCGCCACTGCTTGTGGTCACCTGTACCACATGGAGTGCCTTCAGAGCTGGTTTCGAACCCAACAACGGAAGCTTCAGATTCAAGGGATCTCAAAATTTGTGGAAAATGAACGGTACTGCACTCGCAATTCATATCTTTAAATAGAGTCTGAATTTTGAATATATTTATAATTATAAAATGTCATTGACTCTGTAGAAACATCTGCCCATCCTGCCAGACTGAAGTAAGGGAAGCGGACCACAGAAGGATCTATCCGTTAGAAGATCACAGGGAAGCTCTGGATAAGGCGAGACAGCTCGAACGGCTTGAGAACTTGGAAATCTATTCCCACCAACTGGAAATCCAGATTCAGCAATTGCAACGAGAAAATGATTTCTTAGTCAATAAAATATTGACCCCTTCACCATCCCCCACAAGTGAGTTCACTCAGTTAGGGCTCTCCACGAGACGAGACGAGTTGGGAGTGACCGTCTCGTCTCGATTTCTTCCTATTTCTTCGAGATGGCAATTTTCGAGACGAGACAGCGATCATCTCGTCTCGAAACAGATCGAGACCAAAACTGTCGTTTCGTCTCGAATCTCGTCTCGTGGAGGGCATTAAGTTCAGGGTTCGACCAATTTCCAGATCGTTAGCCTTGAAAAGTAGAGTTGATATTTAAGCAATGTGAATAGTTTTAATCTACTAATCTCCAGACCCGTATAATCCCAGGATTTGATTATGAAGTGCACTTTGCAATCGTATACGAACCACCTATAGTTCACATTTCACACTTAAGAATAGGGATATGACAACTTTATGATTTATTTGCAGATGAGTATGACACAATCGTGAAAAACGACCGAGTGGTTTGGATGAGGAAAGAGGATTCACCCTTAAGTGCTATCGTCCTATCTGTTTTCAAGAGAGAAGACAAGCTCTATGCAAAAATTAAGCTGGTAATAATTTCGAAATTGTTGAACATAATTTTTTTTAAATAATTCTAATGCATTTTTTTGAAAATTCCAACCAGGATAAGAAAATCAGATCGAATCAACGAACGAGTAGAATTCTGAGCTCATTTCGATCAGACAAGAAGCAATCAGAGCTGACCGTCCCATTTGATGAGATCGTGCTGGAAAAAGACTTTAATAACAACAATGTCAACAATGCCAGCCTTATTAATAGAAATCTTAACGGGGGTGTGACCCCGGGGATCGGGAAGAGATCTCTATCTTCTGCCAGTGTCTATCAGCCTTTTCAAAATCATAGTATGGGTAATTTGCACCATACGAATAGCACCCTTAGCCTACCGGGAGACTCCGCGAGGAGACTGTTCGGGATACAGGAATCTTTTAATGAGGTCGAGTCTGTGATTCAAGTTATGAATCCCCTTGTAAGTCTAAGATTTTCAGGGTTATCCATTTTAAATTCTTTAGAGACTTTTGAATGAAAAATTTTAAAAGTTCGATTATAAAAATGCCCAATTTTGTTCATTTTTCATTTGAAATTTCAATGGCCGACCCTGGGGATTTTAATTAAAATGAAATGTTGATGGTATATTATAGCCTCCTCGGTTTAATCGAAGCATAAGTCTCTCACCCGACTTCCAACCCGTTAGTACTACAAATTTCTCTGCTGACCTGCCCCCATTCCCTTCCCCTTCAAGAGAGATCTCATCCCCACAGAGCATCCATGGCTCAGATGTTTCGTTAGACGAGCAGAGGGATTACGTTTACATTACACCTTCATGGATGAAGCACCAAGAAGCCCAGGTCAGAGTTGTCACGATCAGCCCAAATTAAAACATGTTCAAATTACATTAAAACTCGTACAATTTTGGAATTTTAGACAAAGTTGAAAATCATGGAGGGTCGCTCGTCCCCTCCGGATGGGAAAAATAAACATGTCACATTCGCTGATGACCCTGGAACCCCTAAACTTGGCTCGGAAGGTAAAGATTTGTAGTTTTTATTTAGAATCCGGAGTGTACAAAAAATTATTTCACTTTTTCACAGGAGTAGACACTGAACTTTTACCCGAAGGATTTATTAGCAACGAATTGAACGGATCCCGAACAGACCAGCCTCTATCAACCATAAACTTAGACTTGGAGAATAAAGGATATGTCTTATCGTCTCCTGTCATACCTGTTAGTCTTTCTGTTTTCACACTTAATTATTGACTTATCAGTACGCCTATTAATTCTAATACATTCTGTTATGTTATTATGTAATAGGGAAGATCCGTAGTCCCCAAACCCAAAAAAAGGACTCCGAACCCTTTACAACCTCCAGCAGTAACGCCAAGACGTAGCAAAGAAAGCAGTTACAATGAAGACTTCCCACCCCTTCAAGAAACAAAGGAATGGAATGATAAGCCCAACTCTTTTGACAGTTGGGACAGAGATCCTGCCCCAGTAATTGAGCTGTCGTTGTATGAAACGATGACTAGGTCAAATATTCCCGTTTCGGACGGACGGACGGACGGAAGAAGCCCTAAGGACTTTGCAGACATGCTTAGTATGACATTTAAATTACTGGCCCTATTTTTATTTTTAGTAGTTCTTAAATATCAAGAAATTCTCTTACTTTAGATTCGGAGATGACATTGGATTTTGAAGATGACCCTTTACCCTTAGAAAATAATAATAGCTGTATTGACATGACCCTATTGGCCTTGCTGTACAATTCAAGTTCATTCGACCAAGCGATGCTGATTGACAGTTGGAGGGACAATGAGTTCTGTAGATCTGTCAAATGGATCATTCGGGAAAGATTTACGAACCCTCTCCGTAGATATGGACAAGTTCAAAAGGAGTTTTCAAACAGTCTTAAGAAAACCATTTCACATTTAAGTTCCGATTCATTAGGTAAAATGAATAAGGGTTTTCTTTCGTTTTTTATAAAAAGTTTTTGAATTAAATCTTTGTAATTCAGATGTGGAAGAATTATTAACGATCCTGTTTGAGTTTACGTATAAACTACCTCCATTCATAAACTACTCATTGGACATGTGTGACTACCTCCACCAGTTCTTCATCGACTTTACTGACAAATCCAAAGTCCAAACGGTTCAGTCCCTTTTGGAAAAGAGCCTCTCGCTTCAGGACAAACTCAAGTTCGAAGGGAGCCCCAACCCGGCTTTGATTTTGCAGATGCCACATTCGGACGACGGGGTCATTCATTATGAGGGAGTGATCCCTGACCTGACAATGAGGATTGATCATCTCATTGAACAAGGTTCACGATTGCCTAAGCATATTTAAAAATTATCCATGATTTTTGTATTAAAGCTAAGAAAATTGTTTTATTAACACTAGGAACATGGAGTCCGAAGAAATGCTATTGTGAAAATGAAGCGACTCTTGAATGCAAAATCTGCACCGAGATTCATGGAGACTCTGCCATCCTATTTTGTCAAAATTGTCAAGAGCTGCTTGAAGGGATTCATAAAGGAAATGATCACGAGCTCCAAATCTCAAAGATCCCGTGTTTGAATATTTCGACAAAGACGGTGGTGGCCCTCTCAGCAATTATTTCCTTGCAAGATGGAAGATACCAAGCGTTTTTGAAGCAAGGGAATGAAGTCTACAGTCCTTGGGTTTACGTCCATTCTATTTCGGATGGGACACTTGAGGTTGGTTGGATTTCGATTGTTATCGAATTAATTAAGAATTAATTTGATTGCTATTTTATTATTTAAAAAAAATTATTTTCATTGTAGATGAAAGAGCTTCCTGGTTTTGGATATTGGTTAGAAAGCCTGATTGATAATAATAATCAAGATCAACCCCTTCCTAAGTTCGATGCTATTCCATCTCTTCTTAGAAAAGTGGTGAAATATTGTCGAGTTTTTGTCTATGTCCCACTTGCCAGTTCGGATTCATCCGAAGTCTGACTTGTTAATTATGTAATAGTAATAAAGTCTGATGATACTTATTTTGTATTTTTAAGCACCTCATAGTTTTATTTTAAAATGCAGTTTCAAAATGTAGTTTTCGAGTATATACCTATATGATTAGATTTAAGTATTGCATATTATATGTATTGAAAATCAGAGAACTAAATGTAACATATTGGCAAGATTATTTAATATAACTGGCTCAGAAACGAAGGATTTTTTTAAAAACGATTTTGCAGGTTTTTATAAACTAAAAATTCAAGAGGTAATAAATAGGGTCTATTTACTAAATATGAATTGCAGCCCTGAACGAAGCAACGTGGCCTCCCCGATCAACGCTTCCTGAATCAGCTCTCATCCATAACATAATATTTTATTCATAGTCTGTCTTAAACTATAGGAAATTGAAGTTTAATTAATCGTCTTCGATCACAGTATGTTATAAAAATAATGATATACGTATACTTGTAAACATTTTCAATAATGATTGTCCTTTGCCAAGAACTCGTGATGCTATGTAAGAGACTTTAAACAAAGATGCTTAGTCAGTATGATGGAATAAGTTAAAATTAATCAAATTGAAAGGCTATTTCATAAAATGTGGCTGTAGCTCATTATTCCCGGTGAACGTTGGGAAAAGTATTTCTGAGCGGAAAAACAGTGTTTCATATACTCAGATTTCAAATTACCCAATTCCTCAAGCTTATCGATGGCAGTGATTAATTTCATTAGAGTTTCATCGTTCCCCAAATTGATTCGCCTAACTTCCTGCACTAAAGAGTGGATTGAAACGTTACCACTTTTAAATCTAACAAGTGAATAAGCGATTAGAAGCTCAATGGCTTCATTAACATTTGTTGGACATTCGCATTGGTCATAAATTGCCTGAATGAACTCAAGAGGTATATCATTGGGCTCCATGTACGCGATGATATTGAGGAGATTAATTGCAATATTCCCAAAAGCCCCCTCGGCTTTTATGACCTCAATCGAAGTTTGCCAAGTAATCAACGTCGTCTTGGAGTATCTATGCTCAAGTTTGTGAAGTGGGAAGTTGAGCAATCTCTTTTTATCGCAATCATAGTGTTCGAGATAGTGAGAGATTTTGAAACAGTTTCCCAGTAATCCGCCTTTTGATTGCTTCTGCTTTATAAATGCCACTGCTTGCTGCAGGGCCAACGGGAAATTGTCAAGTTGTTCACATAATGATACGATGTCTTGTTCGCTTTCACCCTCTAGAGATGAACGTACTAATTCTGTGCTCTCTTGACTATCTAAAGTCTCTAAGTTGATGGTGGCACCCTGAGCATAATTCATAACACCTACATTCCTTGATGTAACAATAGCGCAACAGTTTTGTTGGTCTTGGATGATACTAACGACTTCAAAAGCCTCATCATAGTCTGCATCCACATTGTCAACAATCACGAGAACCTTAAATGAGTTCTCGTCCTTAATTGCTTTGAGACAAGAACGAAATAAATCTGAAAATTTGACCTTCCCGTCTCTAACCCCAAGTGACTCACAGAAGTTGGTAACAGAGGTCTTAAGAGTCTCAGCATTTTCGGCATCCAGCCAAATGCAGTTCCATTCTTTGTGGAGAGCAGCGAATTTCTTAGCTAGTTCTGTTTTCCCGATTCCGCCCATCCCGATTATCTTGACGAAATTATCATTGAGCAGCATCTTTTCAGTTTCATCTAGTTGCTTCTGCCTTCCCGTGAAATTCTTTGATATCCGTTCAAATCCAAAAAATATCGGCTCAGTCAATTGTACAGCTTTCATATTTAGAGCAGCTTGGATTTTGTCTGCAAAATTTAAAATTCATGCATTCAAAATGCCAACACATAATAAGGAAGATAGTTTATAATAAGTTGTTTCAAGGGTGAAGAATCGATTGATGCCAGGAGCACAAAGTGGAATCTCTAAAAGGTAACTTACGAGAGGCGTTGTAGCATTTCATCTGTTCCAAAGCTTGGCATAACATCTCGACAGACGCTTCGCTTCCTCGTTCTGACCACCAACGATCAATGATTTCTTTAAACAGATCGATCGAGCGGAGGGTTCCGTTGTTTCTTCCTATTTTTAAGTATTGGACATTCATTGAGAGTCCTAGTTGATCGACTAGCTCTAACCATCTTGCCAAAACAGTATGATCATGGGATAAAATTTCCACAATCTTCGATATCTTTTCAGAATACATAAAATGTACGTCTAACTTTGCATTGCTAGTGAAAGCTTGGCGGATTTTTTCTGCGAAATAAAAAACACATTTTATATTCCTGTAAAGAATAATGATAGATTTTAAAAAAAGAATTAAATTTCAAATGATAACTGACGAGAGGCATGGATGAATTGTATGTTTTCTAAAACATGACATAAGATGTTCACTGTGGCCTTGCTTCCTCGCTCTGATCTCCATTGCTCAATGATCAGTTTGAACAGATCGAAACTACTGAGTAGACCAATGTTTCTTTTATTTTTTAAAATTTCTATATCCATCGAAACGCCCAGTCTGTGATGTAGCTCCTTCCATTTTTCTACAGCAATTGAATCACATGCTAAGATTTTCACAATCTCAGTTATAGTTTGGGAATCCATGATTTTTATTAAATAGGCACGTAGAGGGGTAGCACAATCTTTCCACGTCTTGATAAGTTTAAAACTAATGGACACACAGGGTTTTTCTTTTTAGGATAGAAATGGCCGCCCAGTTAATCTGCAATTTAATATACAACGAGATAAGGATTTATCTCGTTTATATCAATTGCCATTCACTTTTGACATGCCACGGATAACAGTTTATGTAGACATCCTTAAAATGGAATCCCTTTATCTTGTTGTATCAGCACCGACTGAAGAAACAATGGAATGAACTATTTCCAGACAATATTTTTAATGTAAACTTTTTATATTTTTCCTCTTATGTTGTAAAAGTACCAACTCAATCTGATAATGACTACTATGAACATTAATAATACTCCTTATGGTGCAATTAAATAACCCTTACTGTGGGTAACATAATGTATGTTTAACAAAAAATGTATTGATTAATCTGATATTTATCCAGATTAATTTAATTATTTTAAACATTCAATATGTCCACTTATTTAATGTCTCTTTCAAGAAAAACTGGACTTGTATTTACCAAACTAAAACTTTCCTGGACAAATTAATTTAGTCTTTGCACTTTGGAGTTTGGTTAAAAATTACACTATTTAGCCCCACTCCGAGGGCTCATAGAATCATGCCTCAATCATGATCAGTCTGTCCGTAGAAAATTAACTCGCTTTAAGCTTTTGCAATCGAATTGAAATTTCGAATACAACCTTCCTTGGTCAATGAGAGATAACTTATTTAAAAAAACTAACTAAACTAAAAAACCAACTAGGTTGGTGATATGAAAGAAAAACACAATAGGACCATAAATTGTCGATTCATAAGGGAATATTTGTATCCTAGACTTGAACTTACAAAGCAATTCTTCAACTCAAAATCGCTGATGATGTAAATAATGACATTTTTTAAAGGTCAATGGTGGATTTGTTTGCACAAATCTTTCAAAATGTATAGTATTTTGAACCGTTAAAATATGGTAAATCAGTTTCCACATGGACACATGCATGTACCCACTTAGGATTTATATTTACAAATTCTAATAGAAATTTATTAGATCTCAAATATTTGTTTAATTACAAATATACATGTCCAGATTAAGCGTAAACAATTATGTATGGGATGATATTGTTTTCAATGATGAGAACTATCTAGCTAGAACCCTACTCAATTAAAATCTACAAATGTAAATAATGCATTGCAGAAGCGTAACATTCCCATAGATTTAAAATTCTGTTATTAAATACTACAAAAACCCTAATCAAAATAAAATTTGAAATCTTATCAGTCATCAATCAGTCACATTGTCTTATGATAACGAGATTTAGCGGATACTCGTTATTAATTTTATTCTACGTTAAGCTTCGAAATGAAGGTAATTAAACACTTGCTTGAAATTATAAGTCAGTCTCCAATAACATTTTCATGATTTTCACCCAAAACTCTTATTAAATCCCTGTCATCCAGTCGTGTGAAATATTTCCAGGCGGACATAATATGACTTGACTGAATTTTACTATAATATAATAAATTGGATTCTTTAATTTGATCAATAGCCATCATCAATTCAATAAGAACTTTGTTGTCTGTCAAATTTACTCTAATAACTTCTTGTACTAATCGATGGATAGAAATATATTCTTTTTCCATTCCAACCAAAGAATACGCCCGCAGCTCGTTAATTGCATCACTAAATTTATCAATGGAAATCTCAAATTTGGAAGAAAGCATCTGAAGGAAAGGAACATATATATTATCGTTTCTGAGGAAGGAAATAATATTTAGAAGGTCTGTGGCAACTTTCCCGATGACACCAACGGCTTCAATCGCCACTACTGAAGTTATCCAAGTTAAATATATTGTTTTGCTGTATTTATCTTGTAGGATTTTTAATTGCGTTGTTGGTAATTTATTCTTCTGGTTCTCATAAATTTTTAGATAGTTTTTGATTTTGAAACTCCCTTCTTTCAATTGCATCTGCTTGATGTATGCAATGGCCTGTTGCAGCGCCAGTGGGAAATTGCTAAGTTGATGACACAATGATATAATGTCTTCCTCACTTTCATCCTTTAAAGATGAACGTACGAGTTGGAGGGCCTCTTGACGCTTAAAGGTCGGTGGTAAATGTAGGATATCCCCTTCAATGCCCATCACATCGTCATACCTTGATGTAATAATTGCAAAACATTTAAATTCTTTGATGACATTAAAGACTTCCGCTGCATCTTCATAATCTGTCTCCAGATTGTCCATAATTACCAAGACTTTGAGTTTATTCTTCTCTCGAATGGCTTTAATGGAACTGCGAAATAAATCTTTAATGACTTTAATATTTTGATCTTTAACTCCGGTTGTGTTACTCAAATCGATAAGAGAGTTTTTTAGAACCTCTTTGTTCTCAGCGTTTAGCCAAATTATGTTACATTGTTTCTGTTGATATGCAAATTTTTTAGCCAGCTCCGTTTTTCCAATTCCACCTCCCCCAATGATTTTGACCAAGTCATGCTTCAGCATCTCTTCAATCTCTTTAATCTTCTCCGACCTTCCAGTGAAATTCATGGACATTTTATCAATCCCAATGACTATCGGCTCTATCTCTGTCCAATTTAAAGTGGCTTGGATTTTCTCTGTAAAATAATAAATATTAGTTGGACTTTTTCACCGTGCTAGAGATTAATGTTAATGAGATGAAGGTCATAGTTGAAATATAGAAAGTATCTCTAAAGGGATAAATCTGAAATGATATTGATGCATTCACCATTTTTCAAAGGTTCACAATGTACACAAACCGAAGGGCTTTGCTGAATGTTAACTTACGTTAATATTTAATCCTGTCTATCTACAGTTTTTGGAGTTCTCTGCAATCCAATTTCAATGCGATTATAATATTGGTACGTGTGATGTACAATAAGTTGTTATCTTGAATTTATTTAATGGTATCAAATTTCTTTTATTGTATTCCGATTCCTTCTCAATGTGTATTTATTTTTTCGACAGTGATTAATAATGCCTCCAAGCATCCCTGTATAAATTGAACTTATCCAGCGTGTACTGCGTGCGGTCAATTTCTCAAAAATGTAATTACCAAACGTTTATTCCAAATCAATAATCCAAAAAAAACCTTTATAATGCTCAAATGTACAGGGTGTCCCAGCCGAAGGTACCGGTGTTTAAATCGAATTTTCTCCGCCATGGTTAGACCGATTTTTATCTAGGTTCGTCCTTTGAAAAACCTAGAGTTTAGAAGGAATATTGGCTATCCCAAATTAATTTTTTCGTTTGAAAATTAGGAACCATGCGGTTACAAAAGAATTTTTAGAAATTTAACATGGGTGATAGATAGCCCTTCGTCAATTAGCTACCAAGGATCGTAGCGTGCAAAGACTTAACAACCGTCTTAAAAAAAATCCCTAAGGGGTCCTCGACTAGTTTTTCCAAAATCTGCTAACAGATTAGTTTTTTAGACAAATTCGATTTAAACACCGGTACCTTCGGCTGGGACACCCTGTATATGTAACCGATAACAATCTATAATAATACTATTTTAAATGAATTCTGATTTCAAATACCAACATTACAGTCAATAACCTTTCCGTCCTAAGACTGTAATGATATAATTACACAGGAAATGTCTTGATTTAATTCTAGTCTGTTTGATAAAGTCTTGATCTAATGCATTCAATAAATAACTTCATTTCACTTACAATGCGAGTGCTTTTGGTGATAAACCCCAATTGTCGTGCCATTAGTCATAAAAACCTACTCCAAGCAGCTACAAAGGGCCCGTTCGTTTTGGGTTTGTGTTCAGTAACTTTTAAGTTTGACTTT
>JAQFYM010000970.1:0-43584 GCA_034694785.1 Agrenia bidenticulata
AGCCCTTTTAATAAATTTAAATAGTAAAAAAGTTGAAATTTTTAGGAGGAATAAAGCATTATTTAGGCAAAAAAAATAGGAGGATTAGGAGGAAATGTCATTCTCTCCTAATCTAGAGAGGCCTGTCTAAGGAGCTAAAAGGGCTATATAATTATGCCACAGACATTACAGCTGTAAATATACAATGATAAATGAAATCTGTTTCTAAAATCTTAAATTTAAGTTTAAAATACTTTTTATGAAAAAAAAATTATGAATATAAAGTTAAAAAATCGTCGCCACTTACAATTTCCTTTCAGTACCGTCTTGTTTCATAACTACAAGAAAAACTTAAATTAACTATAGAAATAACAGCTCAATATTACTACACTATAGATTGTAAACTTTTATATATAAAGCCGATAAATATGCTTTCTAGTGGTTTTTATAACGAAAAACACTGCGATTCCCCACAAAGCATAGTTTAAATTTTGCAAGACATGTAAAATTATGATATTAAATTCCAATTAAAATATATAAAAATGCTTGCATTCCAATTATACAAAAATATGAAAAAAATGCTGTATGGGGTGTCTAAAAAATTAAACCAAAACAAATAAAACATAAGACTTGCAGCAACTCTAAACTCTTAGAGCTACAAAGACGCAAAAATGCGTAATTCGAATAGTTGTTTTAAAACGATTTTAAAGGTAAACTGTCGATTTTATAAATTTTTCAAATGTTTTTTATTTTTTTTTGAAAATTAAATTTTTAAAAATGCGTTTGGATTGTCTTAAACGATCGGAAATACACCTAAATACATTTGTTCTACCTAGTATATGTTTTATACTTTGGCAAATTTTAAAATTTACGATCTAGTGTTATGTTTCATTTTCTGAAAAAGACGCATATATGCGTTTTTTAGACAAAAAAAAATGTTTTTTTTTGCAGCTCTAAGAGTTAAAGTCAAAATATATAATAAAATGTATTGACTTGTATTTTTTGTTGAGTACACACAAAATAAATACCTTTTTTGTTCCATATTTTAAAACCCGCGCAAAACTGCGTCCCTATAAGACTTTATCCAAAAGAAAAGCTGCTATGTGATGTAATAATGTGGATTCTCGTTTGCAAAGGTCAAAATAGTAAAATAAGCAAACCGCAATGAACAGCAGATAAGTAGTTGGCATATAAAAATTCAAGAGATAAATGAAACACTTTATGTAGCTGATAAATATCAGATATAAAACGATGAATTTAAAATAACATATACATCTTAAATAATTTTACAAAAGAAAAATTTGATTCCGCGGCCTCATCAATCTATATTTTTTATTTACGATACAATAATCAATAAAGCAATAAAAATTTATGACTTTTATAAATGATAAATTGAAATATTGCATTAAAAAACTAAAAATTTAAATTAATTGATAAAATAATTGCGCTTTAACTAGGGTTTTGCGGTAAACCTGTTATAGTTCGAGTTTACTTTACACTGTACCATATAGTGTATAGTAAGTGTATAGTAAGTGTATAGTAAAAGTATATATTTTCTTTATATGATTTCTTCTCTTAAAATATTTGCTTAACTGAAAAAAGAGCATGCCATACGAACCAATATTACAAGATTAGAACAAATCTATTGTATAACAGTAACCCTAACCTCTATATAATAATGCACGTATGTATTATTTGGCCAAGCAGATATAATTTCGTTTTAAAGATTACGTGTGGGTTAAATCACTAAAAAAACCAAAAACCAAAATTAAATATACAAAACTTGATATAAAAAAAGGATAAATATTTTTTTACTAGAAACAAACACGTACAGGCGCGTTTATGTTTTACCAAAACATTGTAAGGGTAAAAAAAATGTAAAACACTAGCAAGAAATGCTGTTTAGATTGTATAAATACACAATCTATAACATTTTTTATATTTACAAGACAATTAGCACAAACTTCTATTTAAAATACTTATAGATTTGATTGGATTTTCGCACAAGATATTTTTTATGGTAAGTTTAACATTATAAAAAAAATCAATATTATCCCTGGCAGTATTTTTGTAAATACTTGCGATATAATACACTAACAATGTAACGTAATAAATACTTTACACTGTCTTTACCGTATAGTTTTATACCGTATAGTGAAAACCTCAAACCCTAATTATAACCAAGCGGTCACTCTAATTTAAGTCTATTGGGTAAAAAAACATATAAACACGTCGGATTTCATATTTAAGCTTAAAAGCGCAAAGTTTCTATGAGGGCCAGCCCTCTCCCCTTGACCCCCATGAGTGACATATCTGATTATTACCCGAAAGTCTTGAAATAAATACACGACCATCGATTATTATACTAGCTCTAATACATTTTTCTAGAACTTGTATTTAATAAAAATTCCTTAGAAATAACAAAATTTTTGAGATATAAACACAAATGTACTTGTTTTATTCTTGATCAAATAAATAAAGTCTTGTCGGCATAACTGAGAATTATTTTAGCATTCTTAAAATTATGTATCTTGTTTTGTCTTTTTTATAAGTTTATTTATCAAGATAACAAGAATATTTTGTATATATTTCTACTTCTATTCGCACTTATAGGCATTTATTTATATAAAAGGTAAACTACTATTTGCACAAAAGTTTGCTAATAAAATAACATCTTAGCGTGACCCTTAACTTCTAGGAGTTCTAAGCAAGATAAATGAGTCTTAGTGCAAAAAAAACCCTTTTAAATTCCTTAAAAGTGTACATGTACATTTTTTACGAACTTAAGTTAAATCCAATTTTACTTACCAAAAAATATTATCCTTTTATCTTAAAATAAAAATTGATTTCGCTAGAAGTGAAACAAACCCCGTGTTTTATAATTAAACATATTTTTAAACACAATTCTCTGTTATATTTTTCTGATATATTTACAATTTTATTCATATATACGGCTATGCAACGGTGTGTTTGTTTATAAAGATAAACAGTATTAACAAGTAAGTATGCAAATTTTATTAAATATAGAAAAATAATATTTCCATTACTAAATAATTAAACACTAAAAATAACATGTATTGTCTATTGTCATATAACCTTTTTTTTTAAATGAAAAAGATTGACAGGACGAACTTTTGAAAAATGTAGATTAATTTTGACCTGAAAAAAACAAGCGTCTAATAACAAAGGAATTAAAGTAATTTAAGTTAATTAAACCTTTGTGATAAAAAATTTTACGCAAATGTAATTTTTAGACCAAGTTTTATTTTTATGTCATGGTATTTAATAAAACAGAATTGTCTATTTTAATAGATAGTCTAAAACAGGACCCGTAAATCGCTTTAGCGGTAAACCGTGACAAAATGGATTCACGACCATAAAGTGACCCGTTATTTTTGATTTTAACCCGTAAGGCAGTGGCGTACCCATGCGCGTATTTAAGAGGGGTTGGGGGTTATACCCCCCTCCCTCCCTAGTGGCGTACCCAGAAATTTTTGAGCCAACGATTAGTCACTGTTTTTGGCAAAAATAGGTGCTTAAAACTATATTTTTAAGCACTTTGATCGTTGTAGTTTTTTTTTTAATTAGTCGATCGAAAATTTTTTTATTAAGATTCTTAAAATTTGAAATATATCCACAAAAAAAGACCCCCGCTGAAATTGCCGGCGCGTAAAATTTTCTGAAGAGGGTTGGGTACACCCCTCTCCCCCCTCGTTACGCGCCTGACTCCCCCTCTCAAAAAAAAATTTATGCGCCTGAATTTAAGGGGGAGGGGTCTCTAATTAGGGGATAAAATTTTGAGCAAGAAAAAATTTAAAAAATGGAAATTTTTTATTTAAAATAACATTTTTGATGGATAACCATTTATTTTATCTCTTTGCTTTAAACCCCCCTCCCCTCAACAAAAAATCCTGGCTACGCCTCTGGCGTATCCTGGAAATTTTCTAGACCAGGGCTAATCAGTGTTTTTCCAAAAAATAGGAGTTTAGAACACGATTTATATAGTAAAAAACATATATTTTTGTTTTTATAGAATTTTATATATTTTAAATTTTAGAATTTTTCATCAAAAAAATCTCTTGACAAAAAAAGACCATACCTTAAATTCAGACGCAATCTTTTTTTTCAGGGGAGGCCCTAACGACTCCCTGGGTATTCAACGCCGTAAGGGTTATGGTGCTTTAATGTGTGCATATCATTTATATCTAGGTAACTCGTTTACTTACGTTTTGCTTAGATGCACATAAACAAGCAGACTTTTCATGGAATGTAGCGCGTTAGCATGGGCATTTTAGTTTGTTGTGATATGCAAAATTATTGTCAAAAGCTACGTTCAATAGTGTTTTTTAGGCAGCAAAAATGTGAGCATAAATTAAGCATAGAGTAACGTTAATTTATTTACTATAAACGATCATTTTATAAAAATATATTTTTCTAAGAAATGTTTTACTATTATTCAAACGTTTATTATCGACAAACTTGCATTTTTATACGCAAATAATTTTTTGTGACAGTTAAAAGCTTCTTCTGTTTATTAGAATATATTATCTGTATAAATGCTATACCTAAAAATGCCTTACCCTTTGAGCCCTTGGAATAATAGTTATAAAATCTTTTATACCGAGGGGATAGAAAAAATAAGAGGAAAAATTAAAAATAATAGGAAAAAGAGTTTTTAAATAAATAAAGAATAACTAAACGTGAATTTTAATTATAAATGTGATTCTTTGTAAAACATTTCATAAAAGGTTTGTTCATTGACCTCGATACATCAATATACTGGGCAAAGTATTACATCCATAGTCAGTTTTTCTTCTTTTTTTTATATCATCTTTATTCATCATAAAATCAGAAAAGTGTAATTCTTCGAATATGGTAAGTTCTTTTGAATTACAGGAAATATCTCATGCACGGAATATGACAGTTATATGCATATATATTCATTTTACATCTGTATGTCCAGCAGTGGAGACATGGTTGGATAAACAAGGAGTCTTATTTGTGTGTAGGTGCTATTTAGATATTTCTTATTAAGCGAGGAAAAACTTTGATTGATATTGTTCATGATCTGGGTTATCTAGACGCTTATCAGATGAATTTTTTAGTTTTTACGCGGCTAACCTTGAATATTATAAGGGTAGGGTTTTAATTTATTTTACAAGGGTAAGTATATTGGGTACCCATCCCTCTTTTGAAAATAGGCCTGTATACCGGCCAGAAGGATATATATTATAAAATCATCGCCGGTATTTTGGCCAAAAGGGCTCAAAGGGTTTAAACAAAAGTTATATAAACAAAATTGCTTATTTATAAATAAAATCTTTTTAAATAAAATATATTATTTATCTGACTATTCAAGTAGTTTTTATTTTATTAAACTTATATATTAAGTTATATTTTTATATTCAAGCAATAAAAACTACAATATATATATTTGACTTTCAGGTGCAAAAAATTGCGAGCGTATGGAGGACATCAAATACAATACACGGATCATGATCACTATATATGAAAGTACATGCGGCAAATTGGCTTTCGCCAGCGCGCCTGACGGTTTATGCGCTTGGACGGGAACAGTGCCTTTGTAACTTTACGATATATCATAAAAACTCTATAGCTCCCAACTGAGACAAAAAAACATGCAAACATAGTGTTCGGAATATTTGAACATTATATCTAGCATATTTAAACAATATCACACCTTTTAATCGTTAAAAGAACAATTAAAATGTTTAGAGATCTAAAAATATGTAGTGGGAATTACGAGTATCTAAAAAGTGAAAAACTCGAAACTCTTAAAAATACGAACACTCGGATTTACGAATACTAGGAATATCAAATACTAGAAATTCCACAAAACAAAAAAACTGAATAATAGAATCCGTTAATACTCAATGATCTATTTGCAGAATTTTGCATAAATCTAAAATTTGAATGCTTGGAACTTTAAATAACACTGTTACGAATACCTAGAATTTTGTCATAAACTTTAAAGAAGATCTACAATTACTAATCTAAGAAATCACAATGTGAAATATATTTATAATTACTATTTACAAAACATTTAAAAATAGAAAACAGTTATTATATAATAAAAGCAATGGAACTAAGAATAATGTATAATATCGTTTGCGCATAGCATTGAGGGTTTTTTTTTACATATACCGGATTTGACCTTAAATAAGACCCCCATTTAATAAGACCATAGTCTTTATGGATTAAAAATGACATCGAAGAGAAGATCGTGTACAGCAAAAAAAAAATGATTGCGTTGGATAAACTAAAAAGTAATAATAATAATATATATAAAAAAGCCGCTAAAATAGAAATAACTGAAAAGATGTTGCGTGATTGGATGAAGAATGAAATAAAAATCCTTGATGTGCAAAAAAGAAAAATTCAAGAAGCATAGGAAGCAGCCGAAAATAAAAAAAAACAGAGATATGGAAGAAAAGCTAACAGGTTGGATATTTTTATAACGAGGAGACCATAAAAGAAGGATTGATTAAGGCATTGTGATAGTGAAAAATGCCGCACATATACAAGAAGACAAAATACACTATCTTCGCCGCTACAAATTCGTAAGTGACCTTAAGAAAAGACATGAACACAGCGTTAGGCAGATAACGCATGTTGGGCAAGAACAACAACACAACAATTGAAAGCAAAAGAAAGACGCTTGAAACTATTTAAAAATAAATTATTACACTGTAAGCATAAGTGATTGCAAGATATATACTATGGACTAAACTCCAGTTTATGTTGATATGAAAGGAACGTGGTCAATAAGCCCTCTTGGTGAGAATAATACCAAAGTAGTAGTAAAAGGCAATACAAAAACAAGAATGACTAAAGTTCGGTTGTACTATACCGAGTGGTCAACAATGTTAAACAAGTGAAAATAATAAAGGGACTTAAGATTATTCCGAAAGTTACTATTCCCAATAATGTATATATGTCTAAACAAAAAGACAAAGTATGACTATATAATAAATAAAAAGTTGGATAGAACATTGTTTTTGCACAAAAAAACAATTTTGGGGGGCAGTTCTAATTTTGGATGAGCACACTGCCATATAACAGATGATATAAAGCAAATTACGAAAATAAAACCATAACCCCAATATATATTTCGACCAAAACCACACACGCTCTACAACCATTGGATGTAGAAGTTAATGCTGTTTTTTACTTATAAATGCAAAAATATCGAGCAGATTGGATGCTCAATGTCACGAAAAAATACACACCTAAGAGAAACAGATGAAGACAAAAATAGTAGAATCTTGTAAACTGGGTTTCCGATTAGGTAAAATATATACAAGCAAAGGACATATGTAAAAATTTTGTATTGTGTAGAATAAACTCTGAAACTGATAAAGAAAAAGCAGATAAATTCAACATAAAATTAAACAACATCTCATTAGGCCAAGCTGAAAAAAAGCATTCCCTACATGATGAAAAGACATATATATCAAATTAATGCAGCTCATCAGATATAGTAATAACCAGCGAGGATTCTCATGGGCTTGAATCTGAAATTACTGTGTATGTTAATGACCAAATACTAGATTCCATGATTATTATCTTATAAATATTGAACAAATTCTATGTTTTATTTTTTTTTACTAGAAGTAGTATTTTTGCGGAATAAAATTAAACGGCATTGAGTTGAATGATAAAAAAAAAATCTAGCTACAGCTAAATTTTAGTCATAATAATATATATTTTTCTAGTTTTATACTGACAAATGATATTTTTTTTTTGTGACAGAACATGTAGAAATTATGGTTTAATGCTTACTTAAAACTAAAAAACGTTTTTTCGATGCCACAAGTTAAAATCGGCAGCGAATGCCGTGCATCAGAAATTATAATTTGATGTTGTGACCTTATATCTAGAAAGATGCATGTAGATAATACACTTACGAGTCAATTTAGACAGCACAAGTCAATTTTTAACAGGCCTAATTGTATATAAGGTGCAGGTTTTTTTTAAACGATAGTAAAATTAAGTAATTTGTTTAGATAAAAAACGCCTATATATAATTGTTTGGAAAATACATTTATAAAAAGATGGAGGGTACATAAAGTCATTGTGAGTATAATTTGAATATGATGGTTCATATATTATAAATATGAAGTTATCTATGTATTATGACTTTTATATTATCGGCTAGATTTAAAAAAAGTACCCGGTCTTTTTTTATTATTTAGAAATATTTTTTTAAGTTTTCTTTGTATAAGAAGGAAACTTATTTGCAGAAAAATCCACGAAAGTAAAAGTACTATATATTTTTTATTACTTATAAATCACAAATAAGTGTTTTCTATAAAAGAAATAATAATATTTTTTTGTATTGCGTTTTTGTTTTTATTTAGGTAAGCCATTGTAAAGACGTATGCATATGGATTGTTATTTGTATTTAAATAGACTAAGGGTGTAATTTAAATTAACTTACGTGCATCTTTATTGCATAATTATATATATGGTTATTTTTATTTGCTTACTTTTTAAACAGGAAAAAAATGCTATTTTTTATTTTACAGACAAAAAAAGGAGGCAGACCCTAATACTATTTTTGTCATATTTTTGGCTGCCTGAAACAGATACGAATGCCATAAACCGATGATTATGACCCGAGCCTCGTAAAAAAGCATTTTGCATATGGGAGTCTTGTCTCAGGTTATACCCATGTATCCGTATGCGTTTTTACAAAATAAAAAACCTTTAACATGTATTTATAAATTTTATAAGACAAAATATAGTTTGTTTTGGATCGCAGATTTAGTACTTTTTAAAAATTCCATAAAAAAATTATTATTTTTATTAATTTTTTTTCCAATTCTTTTTTTTTTGTTTATCATTGCCTTACACAGTCACTACGGCCTTATCAAACCTTTTAAAATGAGATTATTGTCGTAAATACTAGGCTTCACCAAGTGCAAAATGTCAGGTAAGCAAGTGAAAGAATATTGAAGTAAATGCGGTGAGATTTTATCGTACCCCGGGGGGGCTTAACTATTTTATAAGTTATTTAAATTATTTTTTACTGTTGTCATTTAAAAAATAAAGCAGTTATAAATGCATCAACGCATCAGAGGCTACAAGATAAATTCATTGTAAAAGTTTATATTAGTTAAACTATTTTAAAAGTGTTTACTATGCATTGAAATTACTAGAAAGAAAAAATTTTACATTCCAAAAAGATAAGTCCAAAGATGTGCTTTCAAAGCATATTATTTACATAATACTAGTGCAAAAAAGGCGATTTGAAGTTTATTAGAATCCCTTCGGTATTCTTAAAAAATATGATAGAGGATTTTTTATTTTTAATTGTACATTGGTAAAAAATCCAATAAAATCTCAGTATATTGTTAGAAGTTTATATGTTTAACAAAAATTTAACCTACGATATTTTTCTTAAAAAGCTTTTACGAATGTAATATAAGAAAGTCATTTCAAAGTATTTTTACAAAAACCTATAAATCAAAAATACTATACCCTTTTATGCTTATCACGTCTTTTAAAATAAAAATTATACAGTCAAGTGTAATGTTACAACTTAAAAATTATTTTTAATGTTATTTGTTTTTTTATTGCATGAAACTAATTTGTAATCAATGTATTAATATATGTGATGCAAACACAAAAAATATCTGCTAACATTCCTTTAAAGTTGTCATATATGGTAATGTATTTTTTTATAAGGCAAAGTCTTTTTCTTAAACAGAAAGTTTGAAAAAAAAGTTACAATTCAAAAAATTAATAATATACTTTGCAGTTCCACAGAGTAAAAGTAAGTACTGAAAGTTATAAAAACTAGCAGAAAATATATGTTAATTTACAGGTAGTTTTCGAGCCTGTGTAAATACGTAGTTTCAAAGATCTGTAAACATTCATTATTACATTTTTGGAGTAATGATTTTTTCACGCCCTTTTTTATTTTTTCTACCCCGTTTTAGATTATTCTACGCACTTTTTGTAAAAACACCCAATTTGAAAAACCACGCCTAAAAACATATCAACATTGGCATTTTTTACCCGGGTGTAAACTGTTTTGGATTTTTTGGATTCTGACCATAGATCTATAAAAAAAGTGGACAAAAAGAAACTAAAAAAAAAAAAAAACAAAAAAAATAACAAAAAAGTATTATACTGCAAAAAAGAGTTAGTCTTTCAAAATAAATAAAAATTTAGAAATAAAACAAAAACATCTAAAGGCGAATCTCTTTTGCCAAATAAAACGTGAATGTCTGCGCTTTTTTAAAGACCGACTTTTGTTATGTTTATTGTTATGTTTTTTCATCAATTTATGAATATAATGTTGTTGTTAATAGAGATCTACACCAGACCAGTAAAGACCGGACCGGTCCGGGGTGTTCCGGTTACTGGTTTTGCGTGAAATACAACGATAAAAAATATTTTCAGTAATTTACAGAAGAATATGCGTGTTATTTAAGATACGTTAACAGCAGAATTTTTTGTTTTTTTAATTTTTTTGCTGAAAAGCTTATCCGCATATGTTTTTGCTTATAAAATGCTGTAAAGGTTACGTCTCGTAAAAAGATGTTATGCAACATATATTTAATGCTTGTAGAAAAGTCAACCTTTATGTCTTTACAACAGGAAGGTTATCATGATGCCTATATATTTTTAGTGTATAATACATTTAAAAATGTGCAGAAATAGCCAAAAAGCGCAAACTATATTTTTTCTGGTTTTTACATACAACTTCAGATATTTTAAGGTTGAAAGACTTGGCGCTTTTTTTTGCTGCAAACTATACCGTGTTCAAGGTAGAGAATGAGCGTTATAAAAAAACTTTTACTTTTTTGAGGCGTAAAGATTTTTATCGTGTTAAATAAAATTGTATACGAGTCTATACGTTTTTCAAACAAGGCCATAAAAAGGTTAAAAAGCAATTTTTACAATTTTTTTTTGTAATTTCTTATCCACTGCCTGTAAAGCGTAATCCTTTTTGTGGAGACAACATTATGCAAGAATATGCCCATTCGTAGTGATTTAAATACTTTATGTAACCTACTAATTTTTAAAAAAGAATATGATTGACTACTGTGACCAAACGGAGTATCATTCTAAGATATGTTGTTATGTCTCTATGTAAGGCACTTATATATAAACCACAGGCATATGTGGATTTAGACGGGGGATAAGGATGAAACCACCCTTTCGAAAAATTTTGTCCGTGTATATTTAGGGTGTTTTTTTTTGGCAGAGATTCGGTTTTTAAGCACATCCTAAACAAAATGCACCCAAATATACGTATATTAAAAAACTTTAAGATTCCTCTGTATTATCAAAACTAAGGGAGTTTTTGTGTTTTTAAAAAAAATGATGACTACACTACCAGGAAAAAAATCCATGCTAATCACCTGGCAGCAAAACACATAAAAAAGCTATTTTTATACATATTTAATTTTTTTTTGTAATCTTCTGGCTCACGTCTCATGCCCGATCTTAAATTCCGGTTTGATCCGGTTAAAAAACTTTTTTTGTTTAACGGCCCGTTTTGATGCAGACCTCTAGTACAGACTAGAGTCCTGAAATGCCCGGCCCGGTCTGGTCTGTGTTTTTTTAAAAAAAGTATACCCGGATTACCCCGCACTGATTTTTTATACGTAAAAAATGTCATATAATAGTGTTTTCTAAGATTTAAACTGCATTAAGATTAAAAATTACGTAAAATAAAAAAAATGATATGTCTGTAAGTTAAAATTAGTGTTAAACTGACAATTTCTACATATAATAAGTAAAAAAAAGATATTTTAGATTGTTGGTGCATAAATCACATACTAAGGCTCTTATATAAAGATTTTTTGTAGTTAGCTTGCGCAAAAGCGTGACAATATGCATATTTGTTTACTTATTTTTACCCGCTTGTAATCAGAATTTTGTTATCTTGCCCGAACCTGTCCCACAGGCAGGGTACTCCGGGCTAATGCAGTACTCTAGTTATGGCCACCAGCACTTTATACACGAACTTTTAACAGAAAAAATACCCAAAACCTTGTTTTAATATATTGCTTATATGCAAGGAACAAGCCTTAGCCGGTATATGATGTGTTTACGTACAAGCGAGTTTTAATTTACACTCCTCAGAACCAGTAAGGTCAATTATGTATAAAAACGCTATTTTTATGTTGTATTTTGACCGTTTTAAACAAGTAGACAGGAAAAAATTTTGTTACCAAAAACACTATAACTTACAGTTGTTCTTGTTTATAGCATATACAAGAATCGCAATACAACGGATTTTTGGCGGATCATACAGGGAGCAAAAGGGCATTGTTATCTTGAGGCCCACAATAAACCGCCCCATTTTTGTTAACTTTTTGCTACAAAAAGTTTATAAAAATGTAAAATATTTTTGTGCAGTTTGTGTTTTTGTAATTATTCAAAAATCTTATGTCATCGTTTTTTTGTGTAACATAAATTGTTTTTCCCCCTTTTTGGACATTGATAAACCGCCCCTGCAATAGTACATGCAAACCAAATCGAAAAAAAAAGTCCGCTTGTTATGGTTGCGCATAAAACATGCCATGTATTTTTTTTTTGTACTGAAAAACCGGTTTTACACGTCTTTTTCAGCTTTTGTATAATGAATGTAATTTGTCGAGTATTTATATATATAATTTGTACCCACTTGCAAAATTACTATGATTTGAGGCAAAATAAAAGCACTTAGAAAACGAATTCTGTATATAAGCAGAAGATAATTTTTTGTAGGTGAACCTTTTGTGTTTGCGTTTAGGAGCAATTGTCTTTATGAATTAACCTTCAATAATTCACATGCTGCACTGAATTTTTTTTTGGTAAACACTAAAAAAATATTGGAACCTTTTTTTCACAGAAATGTTTTATCTGTTATAAGAAAAAAATTTAAAATAACTTATAGTTATCTTTTTTATCAAGAAATGCCAAGCACTTTACAAATTTACACAAAGTCATAAATACATAATAAAAATATAACTACTTTAAGTAAACTGGTACAGGACCAGCACGGCCCTAATCTTTTTTTCTAGGAGCAAGTTAAACGAAAACAGGTCACGGGTCTCGTACGAGCAATCGAAGTAAAAAAACGTCAAAAAAAATCTTCTTTTTAGCTTGATAAAATTATGAGGCGAATGCATATAAAATTAAAAACGAAACCAGGCATTGAGTTTTTTTTATCTTTTTTAAAAAAATTTAAGCCACAAAAAATTACACAAATATAATAAAACCCAACCCGTACGGGCAAATATAAAAATATTCGGGCCACAGATAGACTACAGGTCGTATTTTTTAACCAGATTACGGGTTTGGTCGGGGTTACGGGCTCTGTCCCAGAACATGAATAGAAAAAAAATATCAAATGATAATACAGCAGTTTGTCTATTTTTCTACAAAATATAGAATTTAAAAATAGAGAAATAGTATCTTGCATTTTAAACGCCATTTGATTATTAAAATCTTTTTTAAAAATGTTATGGTTATAAACAAAAAGAACAAGACTAGTATTAGATTTAATCATGGTGATACAGTGGCGTAGCCAGTATTTTTAGCTGATCAGGGCTAGTCAGTGTTTTTTACGAAAATATAAATTAAAAACACGATTTATGTAGTGCACAATCTTAATTATTTTTTTTTAAAAATGTTCAGTATAAATTTTTTTGAATTCATAATTTTTAATCAAAAAAATCTCTGCACAAAAAAGCTCCCCCCCCCGCTTAAATTCAGGCGTAACTTTTTTTTCCAGGGGGGGCCAAAACCCCCGTCTGCCCCCATAGCTACGCCACTGTGGTGATAGCTAGTGAAAATTTCGTAGTATGGCTCTACTTTGTGTGAAGTTGGGCAGCGGAAGTTTCTAACTGTTTTGCATATGATTCTTAATATATTATACATTTAAAGGCTTATGTTGTAAATCTTGTAAACAAAAAGTGTAAAACATACAAAAACTAGAATTACGTGTATGCAGAACATTGCGATAAATAATATTTGAGAATATAATCACTATATTAAATTTATGGTTTAGTAGATTACTATGATATTTGGACAATGATAGCATACAATTTCAAAGTATATAGTAAAAAAATACTTGTTATGGTTGTGAATGCTTATTTTATCAATTAACAACCAGTGAGTCTGTTTTTAGTCAAGGGACTGTTATAACTGTTAAATCCGATGGCATTGGCCGTATTTTAAACGAAACAAAAAACAAAAAATACCACTCGTCAAAAAAATAATATGTACTTCAGGGACCCCCCCAGACATTTCTGTACAAAAAAAGCCTTCGTAATATGTTTTTTGGGGCTCTTATTTGTGTTGGTCTTTCAATAGTAATCTTAAAACCATTGTGATATATTTATGCACCAAATCATATGTTGTTGTTAGAACCGGTTCTTATAAGAAGATATATTACAATAATCGGCTGCTAAATTATGTTTGAAGTTAAAAAAAACCAGAAAAATGTTATGTGACAAAAAATAACCCTGGGTCGCATCGAAGCTTTTCATTTTATTTTACTGCATATTTAAAACATTATGGTTATAAACACATAGATAGTCCATTGGTTTTATTATTTTCTTGCTCGTGTGACATTAATGAGGTATAAAAAAATACAAAATTATTAACTCCTGGAGCCACATTAAACGCAAAGACATTTTTTGAGTTATGACGGATATTTCCGTCAAGGCAAAATTGCAAAATTGCAAAAAAGAACATGTTATATACAATCGAAAAATAAAAAACAGAAAAAATAATTTAAAAATCTAGCACATATAGTTCAAGTAAATATTTGATTGTCTTCTCGTTATAGTAAAAATTTTTAGAAATTGAAAAAATTCTCAAATTTTACAACTTTGCCAATATTTTTTTTATCAATATTTGTATGTTTTATACTTTTAAGCTATCTTTTGTCATGACCGAAATATCCGTCATGTTTCTTCAGGAGTGTATAAGAGATATCAATATAATTATTGTCGCGTGCTCTCAGAGTAGGGTTGAGGATCGAGATTTGTACGGACCGAGATTCAGATCTTAACTGAATGTTGAAAAGAAATGCAGGATTCGAATCCTGGATTCAAGTTAGTCCGAATACGTATAAACACCCATATTTTTTTAGAAAAAGCCTAGATTAAAGGACTTAAGTACATTTTACAAAGTAAAATGCAATTATACGCCCCGCCTTACATATGGAAACATTTTTGCTTTTTTTAATTAAGGCCGCAAAAATGATGGTATGCATTTAAAGAAGAACGGCTTTTACATACACTTACATTATTACTGTTTTTACGCTGTGTGAATTTATTGCATAACAATTACAAGTGGGATTTACGTATTTAACACTTTTATATTTATATTTTGAAATTAAAATTTTTTTTAATTTTATATGCTAACTTTTTGGACAGTGTCCTGTGAAAAAGGCCTAAGTTACTAATTTTAAAGTGTAAGTATTTACGCAGGCAATAATCCCAGTTTACCACAATTTATAGGGATTCAAGATCGGATTAGATTCCTAATAAAAAAATAAAATAACAAGGATTTAAATTCAGATAACGAATCCATAATCCCTACTCACTGCTACCATGCCAGAATCGCGAAATTCTAAAAATAATGCTGTTTTCTAAATGCAAAAAAATATATTAAAACACAAATATGATATATTCTTTTTTAAATTTTACTTTTTTTTGATCCGACTTACTATTTTTATTACATTTTTACAAAATAAAATATTCAAAAATCTAAAAAAAAACATTTTTCCTAATTTTTACTATTTTTTAATTATTTAAATATTTTGGTTTTTTTTTTAGAGTACATCTTTACTTAAAAAAATAGTTTGCGCGAGTGTTTTACGCTCTGAGCGCACTCGGGCATGGAGCGCGCGACGATTATTAATGCTAGTTTTTACAAATCACCCTAGTTAAGATTATCTTTTTTTAACATAAAACATAAACAAAATGAAACTATAAATTAAATTTAGTTTTTTAGCCAATTTGCAGTAAAAGTGGATATAGAAATGGTGTTACTATGTAATACGGCGTAACTATTTTATAATTTTAAACAAAAAAGCTCGACAAAAATACTCGAGTAATACTCGGTACTCGAAATTGCAATTGTTAATACTCGATACGCGAGTTTTTGGTGGTAATAATATTATTTAAAAGCCCTACTCATCCCCTCTATTAAGGCAAAAAAGGCGCTAATATACAAGGCTGCAGCTCTGATACAGTATACGACGGGCTTATGTTTTGGCTCATCTTTCCCTTTTTTATTTCTTGGAGAGGCTGTGATAGATAAATACATATTTTAAGATTTTTTTGTACAAAATTATACTAAACCTTGCATAAAAAAAAGCGGTAAAAACGTATCCCGTCGTGAAATGGTTAATAGTGCAATATACTAGTGATGTAAGAACATCGAAAAGTTTAATAATACTAAATAAACTACTTAAGACCGTCAAAACCAGTTTTTCCGATGTTGTTGATAAAGTAATTTTTTTTTGGCTTCAAAAAAACGATTGGCATAGAATTTCGTTAGGTTAAAGGTTTAACTAGACTTAATGGCAGAAAATATTTATAAAAACCATGTATTTACATTAGATGCTCATTCCATAAAATCATTGGGCTGTAACACGTTCTTTTAGGCATATTTTCTGCCCTAAATTTAAGATCAGGCTTACAACTGTTTATCGTATTTATATTCAGTTTTTAATTACTTATACTTTTTTTTGATTAACTATACATAGATGTTTAATATTTGTCGCAAAAAAAATGACAGTTTCGTAAAATGTCACACAATTAAGTGTATAATTTGTAGCTTTTTGGCGATTTCCAAATCTATTCTTCGTTTAAAACTAACATGTCAGTTTTCGTTGAACTTGCCAAATAAAAGAATTCCCACGCAGCCGTATTAACTCTGGCTTGACAAAAATCGGGTTCTGCAGTTTTTTTGTGCAAAAAATACGCAGACTTGTAAAAGCTATAAACTAATCTTAAGTTGTAAGTTAAAAGGTTTGACATAGAAAAACTGCAATTTTTTATGGCTGTAAATTTATTTAATTTACATAAACACTATTGACACTGTTGATAATGGTGACCATTCTCTTTAAGGCATAATCGATTAATATTGTTGCTGCTAAGTTTTGTTTTACTTATTCTTTTAAGGTTATTATTATTGTTCACTTTTTACAGTGATCATTTTAGAAAGCTTAAATTAAAATACAATTAATAAATTACGCTATCTTGATTCTGCTTTAAAATGGTGACAGCTGCTACCAACAAACAAGTAGTCGATGATAGGGCTAAGGGGGAAATGAAAAAATCCTATATGTAATTGTAATTATGACGTAATGAGATGTTTTCACTATGCAAAAGATGCAATTGTAAATATAGTTTTGTTGGTAAATATATGTGGAGCACTATGAGTGATGTCGCGAGGGGCGTCGGGCATTGACCAAAGGATAGAGTGGCATCCAAGGATTTTTATTTATATAAACAATGTTGTTCAATGTTTTACAGTGTTGGCATTTTAATTATATATCATTATAACATTGAAAAATGAATGGCCAATTACATGAGTATACGAGTTTTTATGTGGGGGAACGGGAGATGTTGAGAATGGTGACCATTCTCTTTGTAGCATAATCAATAGATATTATTTATGCTTAGTATGTGTTACGCATTCATAAAAAGATTATTATTGATCACTATTTGGAAAGATCATTTTTAAAAACTTAAATAACAGTATTATTAATAAATTACCCTATCTTTATTCTACTATAACAGACACAACCAGTGCTGTACACAACGTGTGTACGACAGTTGTGTTGTTCTATTGCTAAACGAACTCCAAACGTTAGCTGTTTTGCTTTATATTGTATACATAAACGTTTATCTATGTAAATAAGGCAAATAAACGCTTGTCGTGTTGCAGAATCAGCTCTATTAATACGCAAAATTAACTGATTATACTCTATTAATAGATGATTTTTTTTTACTAGTAAATCCGAACAGAATAATTATTGTTGGCAAATTTTTCTTGTTTTGTAAAGCATTTTTTATTGTTTTTAACCGTATTTTGAATATCTGTTTTGTACTTTACAACGCAAAATATGTTTAATTAGCGATTTGACCCGTTTATGCTACTTTTTGTAATTTTTTAAAGTCTAAATCTGCCTCCCTTAAAAAAAAATTATATAAATGATAACAAACTTACAGTTAACAGTATAAGACGCTATAGATGGGCAAAATAGTATTTTAATAAAACATTAAGTGTAGGGTTGGCAACATAAAATCGGGTTGATTTTTATCAAATTTTTTAATCAAAAATTATGTATAAAACATTGTATTTTTTTTACACTGCAAGCCTAATTTTTTATCACATTTTTTGTTTTAAACCAGCTTTTTTACTGGATGCAAGCAATAATTAGGGGATGAAATAAGTATAATTTTCCTTATGCACAAAGTTTCAGTTCTGCATACAAAAATTGTCGTCAAAACTTTTTTTATGTGGTTGTTGTTCAGTTGATAGAAAAAAACGGTTTAAAAAGGTATGCCGAAAAAAAGTTTATGAACGCCTAGAACTTCAAACACTTAACCCGTAGTTTGTTTATTTTTTATAAAAACTAATATTTCAACTAGCTTCTTTTGCAAAAAAAACGCCAAAACCCATTTAAAGTACACGTTGTATGACCATCTAGGTATTTTTTATACTCTTAAACGCAAAAAACACACATTTTATAAGATATTGAAGGTTTTTACAACTAATAAAACATATATCTACCCCATTTCATGTAATGCTAACTGAAATTACGAGATTTAAATACTAGTTACGTTCAAAAAGTAGAATGATATTCTATAACTTTACAAAAACGATACATTAAAACTGAAAAGCAAAATAAAAAAATTTTTAAACGTTACATTGTGCTGTACACTAATTTGCTCTATACAGGCTCGTAGATTGACATTTTGTATTCATGACGTTGTGTATAATGACTTAGATAGTCGTAGAAAAAGCGGCCAAAACGATACCCAAAAACAGCTGGTTATGTTAATTTACACACGTCTGTGCGTATTTTCAAAAAATCCATCTTTTTACAAACTTTATTAAAATGTCAGTTTTTTATAGCAAATGTATTTGTATTAGAAACAAAATACGATGATGTTTTTTTTGTAACTGGTAGCAGCATCATCTTTTTTGATATACCACAGGAAAACGTCACAAAGTTCGTGTTGAAATTATTACAGGACAACATCAAAATTTTTGTAAAATACAAAAAAAAAACTTTTTTTTAAACGTACAAATTGGTACTTATACAAACTGCTGTTTACAACTATGCATAGAAAAAAGTTACGGCAAGAGATACCTTATATTTTTTAATTGTCTTAAGACTACAGTTGTACATTATATTTTATTTTTACCTTGTTTTACTTTTGCCTCAATTGCATGTAAATCCAGCTTATTCTAGACATTTTACAATGTGCATAGATGTTTAGAAAAACTGTTTTTTTTAGCCTTTCAACTGTGTATTCTTTTTGTTTCTTTTTGTGGCAGACACATATTCTAGATGGATATCTAGTTTTTGTCATGTATCAGATAACAGATCTTACTTAAATAATCAACGCCAACAAAATTTCTAATGTTTTGCAACTTTATCAGATGCTGTTTGCGTGCAAACCTTTTTGCCTAGGGTTTAAGTTTTTCAATTTACAGCATATGCCGCATTTTTGACCTTAGTGCTTACTTACAAATATATACTGGCAAAGACGCAAAAAATGTCGAAATGGTAATTAATACGAAAACTAAAGACTTTAACCTACATCATATTATGTATACGTTTTTTTTTTGTTTACAAAAAAATAGTCATTTGTTTACACGGTATGTAGTTGCGAGTTTAGATACATTTTATCCTTTGTAAACATACTTCGTAAATAATCTAAAATTCACTTAAATTATAGAATGATGGTTTTTATGGCTAGTACATACTATGTTTTAGCGGCGGACTAGATTGCATGCCAGAAATCACACTGCCGCGTGTAAGGCGTCGTACAATGGGGTTTCGATAAAGGAGGAGGAGGATATGACACTATTATAGTATTTCAGCTTTCTAACTATATAAGCCCAGCAAGCACATTATAGCATGCTTGACGCAAAGTCATAACCGAAAGTCGAAATACAAGTCTTTTCATAGGAATTTGCGCTTTGCGCAAATTTTGTCGAATGTAAAACAAAGTAGTTTACCATAAAAGTGCATTTGATTGTTAGTAATTTGCTTAGTCAGATAATAAAAAGTGGTAAGACATAATTTCATTGTTATAAAAAAATGTTCAAATGTTTATAAAGGTAATAAAATTCAAATAAATATGTTTAAAAGGTTATCTGAAGTCTATTTACAAATCAACGCGTCAAGTCAAAATCAAAAAAAATAGTCAATGGTAACATAAGTTAAACAAAACCGCATATAAAATAAAGCTTTCGGACATATTTCTCTGCCGTTTTAATACAAAGCCTCCTGCGAGTTTGATACACACCCAACGGCATTAGCTTTTGGTCAAGCAGCCACGCCTTGAAAATTGAATAACCCCGAAAAAAGCAAAAGTTCGTTGTCTTTACGCCCGAAAAATGCTTGTCGTTTAATAAAGGGTTAATATTAATGCTCCTACTTTAGAATTTCTACTAAAGGCACATTCCCTATTTTGACCTATAGGATTTTGCCCTTTGGGTCAATTCCATTCTGTTGCAGGGTTTCGCGTAGTTTTAAATAAATACAGTAAAATAATGGACACTAGATGTTATGTTTTTTCGCAAAAAAACATGTTGCTATATTATGAATTTTTTAATTAAAAAACCATTTAGGTTTTTTTGAAAATTGCGATTACTTAAAAATCCTAAAAATAAAAATGCCCATTGGGTTTTTATAGAATATATTAGTAATATGGGGCAACCCATAGGAAATTTTTTTTTACGTTATATGTATAATATTTCCCTACATTTTTTTCAAATACCCAAAGTATTCATTGCTTGAAAGTATATGTGCGATTTTATTGCCAAAGGGTTTTTTCGGATGTAGAAACCCTATGGGATTTGTTTTTTCCTTAAGGAGAAGAAAGTTAATGTTCCTTTATAATGTATCCAAGTATAAAACATTTCACAGACCAAAATATTATAGTAATAATAAATTTCCTAAATATTTCTTTTGTACTTGACTAGTATGCACAGGATTCAAAAAAGCTTTTTTTCTTTTACTACGAGTATATATATATATTTTTTTTACGCAAAAATACACCAAGCAAGTAAATGAACTTAGCTGTATATTACAAAAATAAAATAAATTCAGGTTCTATATACATTTATTGTACCTTCGACTTCCAACTATTTTCTAAATATGATAAACAAAATCTGCATGCGTATACTTGAAATGTGTTTTAGAATAGCAGCTTTTTTTTGTTTACTCTTACCTTTTGTTATAGTATCAATACATGATACATTGCATCACTGTCTCTTTGCTGTTATATTCTCTATCGCGTTATACACTTAAAATGACATCAGGTCAAAACAGTGATGAAATTTGGTACTTTACTGACAGTTTACAATATACAGATAGATCGGGATTCAGAGCCAAATGCCGGTACTGTGATATAAAAAAGTGAATGTACAGAGACTATACAAGCATGCTAAAAAAATTAACCCTGGCAAATCATAGGCAAGTACCTAGTATAGAGAATGAAATAATACCCGATAGTTGCTAATGATAAGTAAAAAACCTCAAACCTTTTTTACTACAAGCAGGCGATTTTATGAGTAGTCAAAATAAATATCCAAAGGTTTTTAACACGCAATCGATAAAACACTGGCAACCTTTTTAAGTGCTGCTAATATGCCATTTTACGCGACATACTATATCGAAATACATTTTTTAAAGGCTACCTAAACCTGGATATAATGCACCAACACATAAAACCAATGGTTCTTAATATTTGGAAAAGATCTGTATAAACAAAAAAAATGCATGAAATATTGACTTGACATATATGACTTAAAGTATCCGTTGGGTTGGAAGGCAACCCTCAAATACACCCCAATGATGATATATCTTACAAATGCAGTTAAGATTGCAAATAAGGGTTATACAGACGCTCTGAAGGGTGCTTTCTATAGATCTTTGTCCTAGATGTACTGTTTGCACTCGTCAAAACTCTTTTTCTAGGCTTTTTGCGCATTTCTTTAATTATGCGAACTACAGAAGCAATTTTGGATCATAAATTGATAAGATATGACAAAAGAACGTTTCATGAAAAGATTTACAACATGTATATTATTGTTTTTGATTAAAGATTATTTCGCTATATAAAAGTAACAAATTTAAATAAATAAGTACTATTTCAAACATGTCTTTTCCACTTAGAAAAAATGCTGCCCGGGGTAACACGCTTATTCTAACCGAATATAACTTAAAGGTTGGTGCAATAAAAAACAATAACCTGTATTTTGTTTCACTAAAACGAACAGTGTTGAAAAAAATATTTGATAGACACAATACACACGTCGGGATGTTCGCATACATCTGAGTCTTTATGCACATTATGTATAGATATATGATACAGCGAAGAACATATTGCCAGTCGTGTTGGTAGTCTCGTCACTAGTTATGCTTAAAATGAAGCATAAATAAGAGATCATATATAAAATTCGTTAAGAATGAGTTAAATTTCATATGAATTTGTTACCTTCGTGCAATTCATGTGCGAATTATATTGAATACACTTGCGTTAAAAAAATATGTTGTAAGGATATTTTAGTATATAACGTATAGTCAGCTTATAAATGCATGGTATACCAGTTTTGGATGTAAACTACCCGTGATTCCACAGGAAAGCGATGGAACTCTCATTTAAATTAAATTGAATGGTTTTTGAGCAATTTCGCAGTAATACTATTAGTTTGTGTTACTATAAAAGAAAAGCTACAAAATGATATTTTACGTCTTATAAATAATTTAAAATGTAAAATAAAAAAATCAGAAAATGTACGGATATTCATCCCTGTAAGTCAAGCTTAAATCACTTACAGCACAGTATCAGGACCGATATTATTGGCAGTAATAATATGAAAAATTTCTGGAGACCAACTACAAGGCTTAAAATGATCGCAAGAACTCTCTAAAAAAATTTAAGGCAAGGGTCGACAAAGCACTTTCTTCTGCTCACTATGCTAAGAATATGACAGATCGTAGATACATAGGAGAAATGCTACGATGTCACGTTTGGCGCAAGGTTGTGTATTCAACTTTTAAGAGACCCAACCAACTTTCCCATTTTTTTTTGAAATATGCAGAAAATACCGCAACTTTACACCACTACCGTTTTTGTATGCAAATTGTATTTTTTGTTGGCTAGTTACCATGGTAATAAGCGATATTTTCCCTCTCTTTCTTCAGATTTCGTGGACATGATAAAACAACTTCTAGGCCAGTATCATCAAGTGCAAATATTGAGACCGCGTTTTAAACATAAGTAATGTCACATTAAAAATTTACAAAAACATACGGATTTACGAAAGCAGGTAAGCTGGTCTATATCAATAGTTTAAAAAATGTAAAAAATTAAAAAAATATAATTGCCGGTATTATTGTTTTTTATGCACAAAAAAATCAAATTAGTTGCATTTTTGCATTACTATGTTACAAGTTAACAAAGACCTCTATTTTGGTTTGACGCCAGCTGCTTCGGCAGTACCTTTTGCAACAGAAGTCGTGAAAACTATATTTCTAACAAAACCCATATTTTTTGTGTACCGTTTTACTTGTTACCACTAGATGTACCACTTTTTTCTGCATTTCTATTGCTTTACACATTGCAATACACTTTTTCTGTACACCTGAAAGCGCAAAAACAATATAAAAGAGCAGCTGCTTTCTTTTGCGCGCAAAATTAGGTTTATTAGTGATTTCGCGTGGTTAAGTTTCTTGTTTTTTTTATTGCAAAGTTATATACTTTATGGATTTTCAATTTGGTAAACTGATATTTATTGCATTAGTTTGGTGCTTAAAGTAATATATTTGCATTTTTACAAGATAAATTTATAACACTGCTAGAGAAAATGTAATAACCGTCTTTTTATATTTTTGCATATAATGATTTATGTTTAATGGTTTTTTAATTTGGCAGGGTAGTTCTTTTTGTATTACCCTGAAATGTTTTCCTGCTGTTTTGCATTAGTTAACCAACAAAAAAGTCTAACAAATGATGTGGTAATATTCTAACTCAGGGCTGTCATTTTTGGTCACTTAAAAATTTTTTAAATATTTACCCTTATATTTAACAAAGAAAAATTAAAAACCAAAATGACTAAAATAAATAATGATGACTCCCTGTTGAATACAAAACGTGCTTTAAACATATCGAAATCCTCTAAAAAAACCGTAATGCGATACTATCATTCTTTATATATTTACTTTGGATTTAATATCACAGTTTAGAGACACTACACATTTCATATTGCCGTTTATGCTTGTAAAAAAATCCCCTACTTCATTGACTACATATAAGCTAGAAAACACTGGATGCCTGTCCATAAGCAACCTTAACTAAGATATCCTAAGTGGTGATTTAATAATTTGTGTAGTAATCATATCAATAAGATACATAAATTAGAAAAAAAAAATTAGATCTGCGAAAAAATGATTTAATGGAAAGCGAAATCGATATAAAATAAAAAACGTTTGAAGATAATTTTCTAGGGCATAGAATTTTATATTGTTATTTTGCGGCTGGGTCACGCTCATGATTAAACGAAAGCTGATACTGCCTATACTCAAATATGTACTAAAAACATTTTTTAGCCTTGAAGAATCAAAAATATGTTGTGATCTTCTTTCCCTTGGAATTGAAAATGTAAGAAAAGACCTAAAAAACATTTACGATGGAATAGAAACAAATATCATCAAAAAGATGGTATTATCCGTATGGTTTGCTATCCATATTGATAAAAGTACGGATAAAGCCAACCATACCCAACTCATGTGCTTTGTTAAATTTTACGATAAAAATACTAGACCGAGGCCTTTTTACATTGCAAAGAGCAACCGTGCAATCACGAGCCATAATCATTTGTTTTTTGAACCGTGAATATAAGATTTTAGATAATATGGATAAAAGTAAATTTATTGGGTTAATTCAGATGGGCGCCTGCAATGCAGGGACACACTCATGTGTTTTGCGCCAAAAAACCACAGAAAGTATACTATGCGAGGGGGTCCTTGTATAATTTATCAGCATGCACTAACAGCAAAATGCTTCACACCTCTTTTTTCTATAACTTTTAAAAAATTTTACAAATTAGTTAAAATAGTAAGAAAGGCACATTGCGAAGTAGAGAATTTGCAAAAAATGTACACAGAAATTATCAGCAAAAACCCAATCAAAACCTTGTATTTTATAAAAATGTCAGATGGTCGTCTAAAGGGCATGTGCTTAGAAAAGGATTATCAAAATTTGAGTCACTTATACAATCCTTGACCAAGATTAAACATAAAAGTAAAAGTTCACTATTAGTTTGTAAAGTCTTTAAGATGAAAATTTCATTTGTTCTGTGATTCATATAAGTTTATGAATAAGATTTATTTTTGTCTACAAGGAGAAAATAAACATCGATTAGATAGCAGAATTACACTATCATTATTTTGAGCAAACTATTAATTAATGGGTCGAACAAGTAAAGAATGGCAACTCTCTCTATTTTATAATTATAGTAATACTGAGATGCATGATAGTATTAGTAATAAATTGCCTGAAGCCTTAATCACGCCATAAATTAATATACTTACAAGTTTTTTTGAGCATTTTTCCCTGGCTCTTAACTGAATTGAAGTTCCTTTCTGGCAATCTGCCCACCTACCAGCTGAATATGACTTGGAGTTTAACAGTGAGATGATAAAATTAAGAATTGATCTAAATGTACGAAAATCCTTTTCTGTGCTGAGTTGTGACACTTTCTGGGCCTCTGTGTTTATCAAAATAAAAAAATCTGCGGCGAGAAAACAATTCTGTAACCCCTTAGATGTCTGACTTTATATTTATGCGAGGTGTTTTCGTTAGAATAAATAATTCCAAGAGTAAAACAAGGAATATTTTACATGTTTAAAAAAAGAATGTAGACTGAAATACACAAAAAGTAGGCCTGCCTTTGATTCCATTGTTATTAAGCATTAAAATAAAAAAAAGATTTGATTTTTTTTTACATATTATAGTTTGTTCATTATATCTTATATAAAACACATGGGTATATATATTGAACAATTAAATGAACCCCTAAGCTAACTTTTTATTTATTTGCACTCTACAACTTGATCTCAGAAACTGGTTAATATCCAATAAAAGCGTGTTATTTTACAACCGAACAAAATACTTTTTTTTTTTGTAGTATACTTGTCAAAAATCAAAAGTAGATATTATCGTTTTTTATGAAAAAATGGGTTTTTTTTATTCAAACCTAACTTATATATGTTTGGCAATTTTTGTCTTTACGACACTTTTTA
The DNA here is from genome assembly GCA_034694785.1 of Agrenia bidenticulata. Taxonomy (NCBI): domain Eukaryota; kingdom Metazoa; phylum Arthropoda; class Collembola; order Entomobryomorpha; family Isotomidae; genus Agrenia; species Agrenia bidenticulata. The sequence goes on from JAQFYM010000970.1 coordinate 26,516, forward strand.
TTCGTTATCAATTTGTTTTACTTTTTTTACAGGTCCAATTTTTTTTTTATAAATTATAGCGTTTACTGCAAAAAATGCCTACAAAGCGACATCGCACTAATATAAACCATACCGCGCATACATTATAGGATCCCTGCCCATTATACTAATGTTTTTCATATTGAACATGCATATTAAAATGTAAACGGTACAGTTTATTTTTTGCTATTAAAGCAAGTAAAAATTTTTGTTTGATTTTTATGGTAAGACATGCAAAAAAGAAATCTTTATTACATAGCAAAGTATAATAATGAATATTATAATTTTAATACAAAAGTTTGTCACTGTAACACGATATTTTTCGTAGGCCGAATATTAAAAAAGTATGATATATCATAATAAGATTTTATGTTTTGTAACTGAGGCATATTATTAATATTGAATATTGGTTGGGTTAAAACGTGCGTGTCTATACTGCAGCTGCTCTACGTTTAGGAAATATAATTATAAAAATACTTATTAATTGCACTTTTGGATTCCAAAATACTTACAGTATCTGGTCTTGGAACATTTACTTTATCTGTTTAATATCTGTAACAAAAAATATAAACTATCAATCACCTCACCATTTCTTTTTGGACAAATGACTTTTAAAATAGCGGCGCCTACAGCAAACCGTAAGTACTTCGACTTCGCCGATGCATTCATCGTGCAATGAGATTGTCGTGTCAGTGCACGGCCTAGGCCTTTGCTTACGGTTCATTAAGGTGCCGCACTGTATCTCGATCTCAGGCGGGGCTTAATCCTTATATATGGTAACTTACCTCTTTTCAAGACCTTTAAGCTGCGTAGCGTGCTTAATAGCTAACTCGCCGATCTCAGTCTTCAAATTATATATTAGTACATATCAACATTTCAACTGTGGCTCTTCTATTCTAGTCAAAATCATTTTTACTCTTTTTTAACTCGTCTTTAACTAACACTTTGTCGTTTTGTCTACTAATACTAACTTGATATTTGCGCGTATAATTTCTTCCGAAAATTCATTCATCGCATTTTTTACTATATCAAGATTTTTTAGGCTTATTTTGGCGCTAAACCTGTACCCCTATGCTCTGAGATGTATTAGTCTTCCAGTTTGATTTCAATTAATATTAAACAAAACCTGAAGTTATTTTAAGCGCTGTTCATAGCGTTCTGTTGACCTTTAAACCCTCCCATTTTCCTGATGGTAGTATAAGATAATATAATTATACATTATTCCTTGTGACTCGGTCCATCTTTTAACCAAATTTTTTGAAAGCTTGCGACCATTGTTTCCCCGTGCATTTAATGCAAAAATTCTCTACAGACATCCTTTAAGAACTCTAATATTTTTTCTGCATCTTTTTGCGTACCATTCTAGATCAAACGAACCTACTGAAAAAATCTATAAGCACGATTATTCTTTATTTTCGTCTAAATTCTAACATATATCATTCAATCAAATCCATTAGATTGTCTTCACGCATCATTTGGCATAAATAAATAGTTTTTACCAAATAGACCCACATAAAACTCTATTCAAATATTTTTTTCTTGTATTGCTACTTAATTTTAGTCTTTTCTTAGACATAAGATTCAGGATCGACTTCCGATGATACTATCAGATATAACACTGCATGACCTTTGTGAATAGCTTATGTGTCTCTCTCAATCGACTTGCACTGTATTGACTATATTGATCTCATGCTCTACCATTTTATCTCTTCCGAGCGACATATCTTTACATACTTAGACACTGAGAGACAAGACAGCAAAAATTAATTATACCACATTACTTTCTATACTGCAAACTAAACGTGAATTCTTTACGCAAACAACCCACTGATGTGTACAAGAAGTGCTAAATTCAAGCTTATTTACTAAGTTCAAGTATGGCCCGGTGATCTGTTACCAGTAGGAATGATTTACAAATATATACTAATAAAATTTGTCTATCGATTAGATTTCGGCTAGCACCTTGCGCTCTGTAATTAAGTATTTAGATTCGGCGTCACTTAGGTTTGTACTAATACAAGATAGTACGTTATTACTCTGCCGCTAAACTGCTCCGAGTACGAAATCACTGGCATCGGTTTCTAAAACAAACTGTTCATCTGGTATCTTAATATACACTGACACCTTGCTTGCGTTTTCTTTCTTTTTAAAAGCATTGTCTTCAGCTTCATCCCATTTATATTTTCTGTGTTTTGTTAATAAATTGTATAATGGCCGTTATATTCCTGTAATATAATTAACAAATAATCTATCATAATTTTTAATTCCGATAGATTTTTACAATTGTTTTTTTGTTCTTGAGCGGGCAAATTTATTAATTCCTTGTGTTCTTGCAACCTTCGGTTCAATCTTGCTTAATCTAAACGTATAGCCTTCAATGTCAATCTTTTCTGAACGATGCACAATTGTCTGCATTTTTTATCTTGCAACCCATACATCTTAATATTTTCTTTTACTGCTGTATATTTTTTTGTATGCTCTTCCAGGTCCGTTACAAACACTAAAATTTCGTCGTTGTAAAGAACACAGGCGTTATTTATCATAGCTAGCAAAATTGACACCAAAACACGATAGAAAACAGAGGGGGGAAATTTTGTATCCCTGGGGCATTTTGACAAAGTGCGGCAACTTTTTACCTGCTAAAAGGCTGTCTTTATTCTACTTTTCATTTTTACATCCAGTGGTCAACACCATCTATAAATCAATCAAAGTTAAAAATCTCTTTTTCCGCAAGCTATTTATAATATATTATTCGCGGTATCTAACACCTATTCAACTACACTAAGTTTTTACGTCTTCTACAATCAATACAAAACCTTAAGTCACCATTTGAGTTTCATGCCAAGACCACTGGGTTTAACCACTTTGATCTACTTCCTTAAAAAATGTTTCTTTCCAAGGTCAATTATAAAAATATCGAATTCTACATTAGTATGAAAAATCCTTTTCGGTCTATTACAAGCAAAATTTCCGGCTTCCTGTGTATCTATCGAGCATTCAAATGGCATTTCCGTGCTGATTCGTTCTCGATTGCATTTTTGCAGAGTAATTTGTCCTTTTATGTTTTATCTAGTTATAAAATCTTTTTTTAAAGCTCTTTGATTGTCCGGATAAACTTCTAAAAACAAATACCCTATTGGAGCCCTATGCAAACCATTTTTTAAGGGTAATTTGATGTTGTCTAAGATATGATCTAAAATTGGACAAAATCTTTAGTGCCGGAGATTTTAAAATCGATTGAAATGCGCCTGTGTCAAAAGTGACCAGAACTCTGCGTCCAGATAACGTATTGCACTGATGATCGACATTTTTATTACCTCTGCCTTCATTAACCTAGTAAATAGATTTACGAGACATTTATATGAGAAATGCCTCGCTCTACCACTAGGGACCAAACTTTTTGGCAGACGCCAACAAAAAAGTATAAAAAAACGAAATATTACTCGTAATAATGTCTTTTTAAGTCGCTACATTCAAAATTTTACTTTTTAACAGTTTTTATAAGTTTGCAACCAAATTTTGCAGGCCTTCCAAATTCAGCAGCATAATTATGCAGTGCATAATGACTGAGATAAATACGTATGAGACGCAATTCAAACATGTGCACGACTATATAAATATTATGTATAAATATTATTGGCTTCTTTCTTTTGTTTCTTCCTCTTCTTTTTTTTATATTTTATATAAGATTACAACTGCATATTATACGACGTAAAAAAAATTGTAAAAAAAAACAAAACTACAGGCTAAGTTTTTTATATTTGTACTGTTATGACAGTAATTACGATTTTTTAATAGTTTAGAGCTCTTAAGAGACAATGATAATTTTAAGGCTAAGACATGATAAAAATGATTCAAATAATATACTAATAAAAAAAACTAGTACTCTTAATATATAATAATAAAAAAAGAAGTTTTTTACTTGTAAAAAATATCCTTTACTGCATAATGTTTCTAACATATAAAGGGAATTAAATTTACCCCGGCTTCAACCGAGATGTACTTATATGATGCTAATTAGGGTTTATTTTTTATAGGGTTTGTGGAAATGGAACAATTATTTTTGTTATGCAACAAATATATAGATATATATTTAAACCTATTCTATTAAAATACAACATATCAATAATAAAATACTAAGTTTAAGTGCTTTAAAACTTCTTTATAAAATTCATGTGTTTTTTTTATTTATATAATAATAAGATTCCTTCTTCTTTAAATTTTCCTTTAATTTTAGTACCCTTTTTTTGGCAGCCCTTCTGCCAAAAAGCCAGGGGCTTATTCGCCACATTTAGTACAATACACTGTTTACAAATTTCTCTGCCTTTTTACAACATAATTTCGTGTTTTATGATCTTCATCTTTTCTTTCAAAAACTGATTTCTACATCTTCTTTATGTTTTTTTTTATATTACACAGCTCGTTCAGGACCCTTTTCTGATCGTTATTCGGCGGAACATAACAACATGCTTAGGTTTAACGGAAGAGACAGAGTCGGCAATAACTCATAACAATTCTATCTTTTATGTAGCTTGTTGCCACTAATTTGTTGAGGTATGAAGAATTGACTTCATCTTTCATCTTTTAATTTATTTATGCTTTTTAAGTCTTTTAAAGTGCAATATTGCACTGCCCTCACACAAAATCATCAAATTAAATTTGCAAATCATTCTCTTTTACCATCGTCAAGTACCACTCTTTGACTTGTACACTAGACCCAATTATAACCACGGTCATTTTTGCTCTCAAAGTCTTTTTGTTGGTTTTATCTTTACTTTTGATAAATTAAAGTGACAGTCGTATGGCGTCTTCTTTTATACCTTCTGCAAAAACACACTGCATTTTTTGATCAACTGATCGGCCTCTGCGCAAATTATCACCTATCCGATTGCGAGGCTGATCGAGTTTAAACTGGTGTCATAAGAGTCGTATAATGGTTCCCACCAAGGTCGAAACGATGCGTGATTCCACATGCAGCTGCTCGACTTTATGACAAAACCATTGGCAAAATATTTTTTTTTTATTCTTTGGTTCTATAAATACTTATAGTATCTATTCTGGAACATTTACTTAATCTGTTACATATCTTCAGTAAATAATATATTAACTACCAATCACTTCACTTTTTCCTTTTTAGGTAAATGACCCATAAAATGTCAGCGCCTGCGGCGTGCCAGAGTGCTTTGGCTTTGGCTTTGGCTTTGGCTTTGGCTTTGGCTTTGGCTTTGGCTTTGGCTTTGGCTTTGGCTTTTGATTTGGCTTTGGCTTTGGCTTTGGCTTAGATTTTATCGTGCACTGAAACTGCCTTCTCAGTGCACGGCCTGTGCCTGTGTTTCGCCTACAGCTCGGCAAGGCGCCGCACTGTTCCGTAGTTCTTAGTCGAGGCGTTATCATAATATATGCCAACTGGTTGTATCGTTTTTCCGCAGTTTTTTATACAAAAGTGATTTTTATTGTTAAACATTATACACGATTCGCTCTTTTGATAATAAAAGCTAGCATTTACATCGTCAAAAAACGAATGACCAATTATAAATGACTGCAGGTTACAAAAAGGTACTCATTAATTATCTAAATAATTTTCTGTAACATTTTGGGCATAGGACTAAGTAATTGACTTTTCGGTTTTGCGGTTTATTTTTTGAAAATACGAAATAATACAAATTGACAAGGTAGAAAAAAACTTAAAACTTTGATACCAGATACAAGAGCAGTTTCATGTCTCAAAAGGCGTGTGGCAACGTTCATATATTTTATCTTAATGAAAAAAACATTTTATAAAGTACATAAGTAAAAAAAACGTTATTTTGCTACACTGATATTTTTTTTAAAAAAGTTGAACATATACTCGTTTTTAATTACAATACCTACATATATTTGGCTCTTTAACCTTTTTTCAATATACATCTTACAGTTAAGAACTGCTGGTAAAAACATAAAATAATGCTTTACATTTTTGTAATTTTGACGCGGCAAACTCTGATTATTAGCATGTTTTTTCTGCATTTTGCGTATAAAATTGTATAAAAAAGTCAACATGGCATCTAAATATTGTTTCAATTGCAGGGCATGCTATCTGGAGTATTTATTACATAACTAAATAGCTTTCGAAAAAAAAGTACATGAAATATGTCTGCCCATATAGGGGTTTTACTTTCTTCATACGGTTAATATAAAATGCGACACAAACAAAAAAAAGATGTATTTTTAAAGACTACGGATGAATAAACCGTTGTATACTGTATTTTCGTTCACGCCATTTGTGTTACGGGACTTTAAAACAAGTTTTTTTCGATTTAAAATTGTGTAAATAGTTTTTTATAACACGTTTTATTGGTTTTAGCTGTAAAGTTCTTTTTAAAATTATTTTTTTCGTCTAGAAAGTATTTGAAGGATATGTTAAAACAATTCATTATAAAATATTGTGTATGATCCTGTACAAAGACTGTTTTTTTTTTGTATTTAAGAACTTTTTGTATGCATTTGTTTTTACTGGTACTATAAAAAAGTGGATTTATTAAGACCGAAAAATTAATCCTGTTAAAATTAAAAAAATCGCAAACAAAAATATTAAAGTTAATAAAAATTGCATTTTTTAAACAAATCCGTGTTGAATCCAACCTTGATTATGTGCCGTTATCTTTTTTAAATTTTTTTGTATGGATGTAGTAGAAAAGAAAATTGGCATTTTTAAATAAAAACGAATTCTGATTTTTTTCCAGGCCCTATTTATTACATATCAAACAAAAAAATACACATGCTTTAGTATGAATTTTGTTTTATTTTTTATTATCGAGCATAAAACAAAGGCTCTTGTTGTGACTTTTTAGTACAGTTAAAGCAAAAATAAATTCTATTCTTTTGCATTCGAAATACATCCACCGATTTACAAATCTTTATTATTTATGTAAGAAACTTTTTAGTACATATTAAAAGGTTGAATTTGTTGCAAAATTTTCCATTTTAAAAGTGTAAAAAATATAATAGTAAAATAATAAACAAAACCCATAAATATACATGTATTGTAAACAACTGACAGACAAAAATTATGTGAAGTATAATTCAAAGTAAACAAATATATGCAGAAAAGAATTAAACAGGTTGAAAGTGTTTATTTATATTTAAATTTATTTTTGTAGGCTAATAATATTATTTTAGTGTTATAATACAGAAATTTATAGACATCTTAGTGCAGCTTAGAACTCCAAAAACCAATGTAAAACATGTATTTTTTTTAATTTTAACGTTTGTATGTACAAAATATGTGATTGTCATATACAAATTGTATTTTTAAAATATGTATACAAATAAGCAAAGTTCAGTCATTTATTGCCATAATAGCCATAGCGATCGGGATCTTTTATTGTCGCCTAGTATACATACAATATTTTTAATCCCTGACACCCCCTTTACCTATAGAATAGTTTAAGTTTTACCCTATTTCTTATAGAAAATCATTCTGCAAAATGATGGCATTTTAATTTTACAGTGTTTTATTGGAAACCGTACAAAGACCCCTGATTATGAACCATAATAGTCAAAGTCATGTTTTTAGGCATCTTATTGGTTCAAGGCTTACATTCGATATAAAAAACATCTATTTCACATTAAAAATATATAGATTTTAGATTTTATTTTTTATTATTACAATTCTCTATCTAAATTGTAAAGAATTTATTTACACATTTTTTCCTATAAGAGACATTTTTTTGAGAGAAAAAAAACCGCCATGTATTTTTGTAAAAATGTAAATGATTTAATTCAAAAAGAAAGTAATATAAGAAAAGTATAGCACTGCCACGCGCATAAATGCACAAATATATATATAGTCGAAAACTAAAGTTGTGAATTGGTTTTTTGTTAGTTTTTACTGCCATTTTTGTTTAAAATAATTGTTTTATAATTTTAAATATTATAACACTCCCTTTGTTCCAACTTACTTGTCCACTTTACCCCTTAATGTGGGCTAAATTAAAAAGAATGTAGATAATTAATTGTGAACGGAGGGTGTATTGTATTTGTTATTGCTAGATATGTGCAAATACAATTGGCGCTTTTTTATATAAGGGAGAGGCGCCTGATTTAAGGGGTCCTAGTCTGGGCCGGGAAAAATGAAGAGGATAAATATGAATAATAAATTTCTAGAAAAAAATCTTGACTACTATATATTATGAGATAATCTACTATAATATATTTCCTTATTGATTAGTTCAATTAAAATCACTTTATGGTGTAATTTTTTGAATATAATTCCATTAAATCGATGATTCAAATGGTTATTCTGTCATTTAAATTAAATTTTGTTATTTACATAACCTTTTTATATCTATTTGATATTTTCATATATTTCACGGCCCAGACTAGGACCCCTCAAATCAGGCGCCCCCTATGTAAAGATGCGCCATATAATTTTTTTCTTAAAAACCCCTATATTGTAGTGAAGTCACATATCAATGAACATTAATCCAATATATATTTTTATGCACATTTTTACTTATTAAAGGCGTGTACGAGAATTTCTTTAAGGTTTGTTATTTTTCGCTAAAATTTAAAAAAAATGCCATTCAACAGCGATAATTACATTCAAAAATTGAAAAAATTATTTTTAGTAAAAAGTGAGCCATGTTGTATATTTTATTGCCGTTACTTTGCACCTCTTATTTTATATTTTTACTTTCATTGAAATCCTAAGGGTAATTGAAAACACTAAGGGTATTTTTTCATGTACGAAAAATCCTTAAGGAAAAATACATATTTTATTAGACAAGTTAACCGAAGTCCTTACATTGGGTTAAGGCTTCCACGCGAGTATTTAATTACTCGAAATACTCGCTTGATTCTTATAATACTCGATACTCGCATTATTTGATACAAGTAAGTTTTTATTTTTTTAGAATTATACACGACTATAATGCAGACAATAGTATTAGATAAAAAGGCATTAAAGAAAATTATAAAACCTTAAAACCAAAGCAACTTTAATTATTCAAGGTAAAACGAAAAAATACTATAAAAACTATTATTGAATGCCCTAAATTAGCCTTAAAGAGTGCCAATTTGTTTCAAATACCTTTTTTCTACCTTACTAAATATTATATGTATATACACGTTTTTTTACCTGTTGTTTTCAGTTGGAATTATTCTTACTTTTTGTGCCCAAAGAGTAATAAACAATCATTTCTTTAGTCACAATACTTAAACACCATCTATTTAAATCAAAAATGATATTTTACGATCGATGTTAAGTAAAAAAGGTAGCAGAAGATGTCTGATTATATTTTGCGATGATAATACAAGACTTTTTGCGGATAATTTATAGAAAAAAACCTGACAAAAAATATTCGAATAATTCCCGATACTCGAAATTAAAAGTAGTAAAATACTCGATACTCGAGTTCTTAAAAATATGATATTTTGGAAGCCCTACATTGGGTAATTCCAAAAAGGACATATTGTAATTCAGGTGTTTTACTAATAATTTCTTTAAGGAAAGTTTCGTACACGCCCTAAATAAACAGTAATTCTAAAATATTAAATTCTGATTAAAATGCAAGCGTTTTTAGATAAATAGTTTTGAAATTTATTTAAACTCAATTTAACTAACTATTTAATATGCTAAGAAATTCAGACATAAGATTTTTATATTCGGTTAAAATTTCTTCGAAGTTATCACTGTTTAGTGCTTCATTTCTTACATTCAATTCACTTATTTTTTCCTTTTTATTAGAACTTTCAGAAAATTTCACTTCTATCCTGTCCTTTCTATACGCTAATTTATCTTTATAACCAATGGATTTTCTTTCAATAGATGCTGTAATTTTTTCCTTAGTTTTATCTTTTGTTTTATCATGGATAGTCAATGAATTCAATGTTTGGTTTGTTTTTATGTCCGTTTTTCCTGATGAATTAATTTGAAAATTATTTGATTTATTTTTAAACTTCTTATTTGACACTACTTTATCTTTGTTAGAAACTGTCGAATTTATTGCATTATTTGACACTTTACCCGTATCTAAATTAGCATTCTTTAAATTAGGTAGACCTTGTTTTAAAATATCTGTATATAAGATATCTAAATCTTGGAATTCATTTGATAATATCTCTTTACTTTGTTTATAACGATCATAATAACATTTATATGCTTGATCTAAGGGTTTATTGGTATTATCAAATACACAATTACCAAATTCCTTTTCAGCAATATATGCATAATTAATACGCGTTGCATGGTTTATGAATATAAACATCTCCTTTGTGTAAACTAAATTTTTAATTTTTTCTAACAACTTCTGTTTAGAATCAATAGATTTCTTCGATATAAGATGTTTATATATTTGTTCATACCAATAAGAATCATCATGGATCATACCCTTGTTATATATTGCGATTTTTTTAAAAATCAGTGGTAAAACATCGGTAAGATCAAACACTACACTGATATAAACAGCCTTGACACTGTTTTTTACAGAGGAAGTGAGTATCTTATCTGCCATTTCATATAGTGTCTCAACTTTACAATATATATATTGCTTTTCATATAAGTTAATCGTAAAATCTGTATTTGATAATTTAGTGACTGTTGAAAATTTAGTAGAAAATATGGTAGACATAGTATCTTTATATAGCGGGACTAGTATTTCATATGACAATTCCCCATTTTTCTGCCGTGCCATAGACCCAATATAATAATTACAAACTAATTCAGCGATTTCATATGCAACATGGGTGTTATCTGCCTTGTTTTTTTCTTGATTCGAGCTTTGAAATTTTTGAAAATTCTTTTGAACAATGATCCATTTTTCTAAATAAAGTTGCATATATGGCATACTAGGGGGCGCCATGTACGATATTGTTTTCTGTATTTCTTTATCGTTCTTTTTCTTATGTAATTCTGATATAATAAAGAATTAAAGATTTGTGTATAACTGTTTTTGCTCATCATTCCATAGCTCATTCAAAATAATGTTATATTTGGCCTTGAGAGTATGAAACAATTCTTTATCATGCAAGAATTCCATGGTATAAGCATAATTTTCATATATGTATGTAGTAATTAAATTCTGAATATCAATTTTAACGTAAGCCGCGGATTTGGTTAAATGCTTTTGCTTTATTACATAACAATCAACTGGTATGGTAGCCCCATAAATTATGTTGCTTATAAAAAGAATATTTAGATACATTTTAAAGGGGCAATTGAAAGGGAAATTTATGATATTTCCTTTATTATCCATTGATGCCTGTCAATTAATCTCGAATGAACAAGGGCATCGTATATGTAGAAGACCCTTATATACCCGAAAGTATTGAATTTGTAATTTGCGTTAAAAAAATGAGAATATTGTAAGGTTGATATACAGGGCTGAAAATTGAAGTACAGTAATACCCCTCAAGATGGCAGTAGGTGGGAAAATGTAAAATTCGGTCCTCAAGAAGGCAGTGCCGGTAGAAGCATAATAAATGATTATAACAATTTATATAGATATATAATTGGTAAATAAATCATCTTACGAGTTATTTTTAATACATTAGCTTCTTGCTATTACATAAAAGACATGAAAATGATTGCTTTGATTTAACAAATGGATATTTTAAATGGTTGCATGAACACTAAAAGTACACCAAATTATTAATAATAGTACTATAAACAACAATGACTTCATCTTCTTCTCTTAAAGAATTAAATTCTTATGCTTTTTGGTTTGCCTAATTATGTCACTTTAAAACCAGAAAAGAAGAACAAAGAAAAAACCAAGCAACCTGTTTTACAAATATATATAATACGGAAATATTTTATTCACATTAGAAAAACAATTTCATACAAGTGGGTTGAGTCAACTAAATATAAATGACATATAGTGTTGTTTTAATACATTTTTTATTAAAAAGAACTTACAAAAGATAGTTTCGTTAGATAAATTACTTTAAATAAGTCTTACTTGCTTAATCGAGATAGATTTATGACTTTTACTATATATCAATTCATTTATTCTATATCTTTTAAATTGGCATTTTCACAAAAATAAGAGATAATGTGCCTTTATCGTATAATTACCGAAGTAAATACCGAACAGCGCTTTTAACATTTTTTTACCTAATATTTTTGTATTTTTGGTTCTACTTTCGCTCTATATAAGCAAGACATCTATAAGAATTAGACTAAATTTCAATCAATGAATATGCGACATTTTGATAATCTAAAAATGTAGAATTGTTGTTTTTTTATATAATTAATTATATATCTTGTTATTTTTATTTGTTGCAGACAAAATTGGATAGCTGCCATCTTGAGGGACTGCCATCTTGAGGGGTTTTACTGTATTTCAATGAAAACCTATTTTTATGGTTAAAAAAATAATTACTGATAAAAACTACACCATATTTGGTTATAGGTAGTATAAAATTTTTACATCAATGTAGTAATCCATAATCTCGAAATTATTCTTTTTTTTTTAAAAAATAGATAATACGGAAATAACAAAATAACAAAACAAAAAAAAAAATCTTATTAATACTCGAAATAGTGGCAAGATCACTTAAAAGAGTCTATGAAAACTTAAGATAACAATGAATAGATCCAATTATTTATCTATTAGTTTGTTAAAAATAAGATACAGCATTTTAAGTATTTTATAACTTTTCTAGTAATGTTTTAAGGTGTTTTTCGACTTTATTTTTATAAAATCATATATATTATGCAGCCAAACTTTAAAGATCAAGTGTTTATGTCTAAATAGACAGTATTTTTATAAATCAATACAATATCTTGTTTTGTTCTGATACTATTATCATTATTCTTTTTCGGTAAAAAGATAGCAACACTCTGCAATTAATTTTTTCTCGATAATTTTTTTTTACACGAAATTTAGTTAAATCAATAATCAAGTAAGCAAAAAAAAAAGTAAGAATTCAGCTTTTTTGCAATATGGGCCGTACTCAGTGGTGATATCTAAAAAAAATCTCTAGAGAGGTGCAAATTTTTGAAAAAAAAATCTGCAAGAATTTAAAAAAAAAATCTGCAAAAATCTTAAAAAAAATCTGCAAAAATCTTAAAAAAAATCTGCAAAAATCTTAAAAAAAATCTGCAAAAATTGTAAAAAAATCAGCACATCGGACAAAAAATATAGATTTTTTTAATACGGTAGTCATTTTTTTTAAAAAAACTAATGCAATAATTATGATTCTCACTATTGTAACAATAAAAAGCAGTATAAAATTCAAAACACGCCATAAAAGTTTTTTGATGGTAGCAGTACAGATGCGTTGTATGATTGTCTCATTTTTTGCTTTTTTTTGTTTTTTGTGTTTTTTCACTATTTTTGTTTTTTTTCGGATGTATGTTTTAAAAAAAAGTGATGGAATAAACATATGGGTTTTTTTTGTGCCAGAACAAAAAAAAAACATCTTGTGTAATATTGTGTTTAATTCTAAGAGCTTATTAATAAAAATGTAGTTCTATAATGATTCATAATAAAATTGTGCATTATAAAAATACTCTCACACGAGCAAAATACATGTTTGAACTTCTATTGTGTTTATATGTCATTTTTGTAAAAAAAACTCATTATAAATTATTTTTAACAACAAAAGCTGTTTTAATATGTCTCATATTTAAATTGTGCTACTGTTTTAAATTTAATTTTAAAATCAACCTATAAAATATAATAAAGACTATTTAAGAAATAACTGTAAATAATGTGTTAAAATAAAACTAAGTTATTTTATAATTTTTTACAATTTAGAAAAACATAACGAGTATTTGCAGTCTAAAATAAACCCAGTTACTCAAAACGGTTTTTGACTAAATATACACAAAAACTTTATAAGATTTACGTCATGAAAACAATAAAAACAGCTTTTTATTGATTGTTTATGCCTTTTTTCAAAAATAGACTATAATGGTAACGCCATATAAATATTTCTGTAAAAATAAAAAATCAATATAAAAGCTAAAACTACCCAAACCGTTCAAACAAAAGCGTTTATATTTCAGATCTTTAATTTTGGTAGTTCGCTTTAAGCAGGCGTTAAAAACAAAAAAAAAACAAGCTTTTCTTGCATACCTGTTTTATTAATCAAAAAATATACATGACATGAATACGCAAAAGATGTTCAATCTTTTACTTATCACTTTGTCTTTGTACAAGATTTTCGTTTTTTTAATGTGATACTTTTTTTCTATTTATTATTTATTCTAAAAATACTAATACAATTTTCAAGAGAGCCTCTATAAACAGCAACACTTTTTGTTTTGCTTAATTGCACTAAGTGATTTTTTGTTGTGCTTTACTACAAGTTCGCTAGATTATTTTGGCATATTTTTGATTTATAATATAGTTTTTTTTTTGTGTAATTACGGGTATTTATTTTGTTTTTACTCTAGTAGATTCACGTTTTACTAAGACAAGATTCCACCATGTTAAAAAGTGAATAAACTATAGTAAAAACAAAATAAACCCTCTGTTGTAAAATTCTTTTCACATAAAAAAAACCAAAAAAAAGAAAATACTATAGTAAAAATTTTACCCATAAAACTTGTCTTTTGATAAAATTCTCTCATATAGATAAACCTTTTACCATGGTTAATTTAAATACAATTTATTTGCCTATAGTACAAATTCTTCTATAGTAAAAATTTTTTATTATAATTTGGGGCTAAATAATTTACTATATAAAAAAAAAAACACACCCTAAAGATCTTAATTTAACATTAAAATTGACCGATTAGATTTGGTATATTTAATGTGCAAATAAATAAATATTTTCTTAAGAATGATATTAGGTAAAAAAAATACAACTTTATATAAAAAAACAGTATTTTTTTAAACCCCAGTAAAAATTTATTTTAAACGCTAATACAAATAACATCATAGCAAAAAAATGGCATAATATGCTGGTTTTGTGAACATAAACAAATAAAAACCTTCTTGTTTGTTTCCAAAGCATGTTTGCAAAATAGTTAAAAAAAAATTACGCTTGAAAGCCCATATTATAATAACATAACTATGAAATATGTATTTTTTATATTTGGCATCTTATATTTTTTTCGCCTTCTTTCAGATCAGTCAAAACTTACAGAAGAACATATTTTAATTTGTATTTTTTAGTGTAAACAGGATATTCTGCTTCATTATCATACAAATAGAATTGTCTTTTTGAATAAATAAATACATTCATTACAGGGATTTTACAATCACAAAGCACAACCGTTAATTGTCTTTAGTTTTATCCACCTTGTAAATTTTTATGTTTTAGTAAAAGAATAAAAATGTATAACTCCACATTTAAAAGAAATCAAGCATAACGAAATAAAAATTACAAATCAACAGTAGTGAACAAATTTTCACATATATGCAATTAAAAACGCCTCTGGAATCATTTTTGTAAAGTCTTAAATATAATAAAGAAAATGGGCTACTAATAGCGTAGTGCTTGAATTATGTACAAATGAATAGTTACAAAAAATTGACACGATTTAAGCAACTTCAAAAAGATTTTACACGGAAAAATTTCGTTGTTTATTCTAAACTGTTACTTTAAATATATTAAATATATTTTTGTAAACACAGACAAAATGACAATCACGTAAACACGTAAACACAAAACATCTATTGCACTTTTGCACTCTTGAAAAATCAAATATATTTTATACATTCATTAAAAGATACGATGTTTTTACGACATAAAAAACCGTTTATTATACAGAGTTTTAAATTTGTATGCATGATGTTTTTTTCTGAAAATGATAAACAAAACTATTGCTTAACAATAAATATTACAATTAATCAACGTTAAAAATACAGAGTTAGTTTGTTAAAGCAGTGTTTTAATGCAGATTTATCTTATATGCAGCAAAAAATTCACAAAGTCGTAGAAAGAGAACATTTTGCGTATCTTAATATAATGATAATGCAAAAGACAGCTTTTATACGTGTTTTTATGTATAAAAATTAGAAAACAACTTAATATTTAAAAAATTTATTTTACATTAAGTTTACAATAAAAAAGTTATAACAATTAAAATAAACTTAGGGGGCGTTCACCCCCCCCCCCTACTTCCCCCCTCCTGACCCCGCCCATACTAATTCACCAGTATCTATACTTAATAACTGTTATTGCATTTTTTTTATATTAGTGTTTTTTTTTTAAACAAACTATAGATTTACCACTTTTATCTACTCTAATTATTATTACATACTTGACAAGCTTATCGTAGTTAACTCTATAGACGACAATGACACATATATGTGTTATTTCGAAAGTGTCAGTAAAAAGGTTTTTACACACATTTATATTATTTTAGCAAAAAAAAATTGATTAAATTGTACTTTTTAAAAAATTGTTGAAACATGAATTTTGCTATTAATTTTTAGAAAAATTATATAAAAATGTTAGTTGTGGGTTTTTATATCGGTTTATAAAAAATAAAACCTGTTTTTGTTATTTAATATATACTTTCTTTTTTGATAAATGTCACCTATAGATAAGGTTGAAAGGATTGGTAGATTCTGCCAAAAAAAAAAATTACAAAGTATTTGGAATATACTATAAAAAATATATCTTGTAAAATTTCCTTAAATTAAGCATGTTTAAAAATCTCTTTTTTTAGTAGATTTACATTTTTAATTTTAGCGTATTCCAAAATGACCTATCTCAAAAAATGGAGGTAATATACAATTACTTTCACATAAACTTGATACAAGCTATTCAGTTTTCTTTTTAGACTCTAGCGTACATGAAAAGTCTTTTACGTGAATATTTTTTCCTATTATTTATTTTTCTATCCTTAAATGTCTACCAAAATTTTCAGCCCTACCTATAGGTGTCATTTGTTATTTTTTTGGGATAGGTCAAAACCGAATAATTATTCAACTTACTGCTATACGGTTTCCAAATAATAGCATTTGACATACTGCATTTTGTAAATGGTAACGCCGAATATTCCGCATTCGGAAGCATGGGCGTATCTAGGGGGGATAGGGGTGACAAAACCCCCCCTTCCAAAATTTTTTTACGCCTGAATTTAAGGGGGGTCTAAATTTAGGGGTAAA
>JAQFYM010000971.1:0-43577 GCA_034694785.1 Agrenia bidenticulata
CACGGACGGACGGACAGACGGACGGACGGACGGACGGACATTGGTGATCATATAAGCCCTAACGAACGGGCTAAAAAGGATAGCAAGTTTGCATTTATTGTTTTGAGCATTAGATTTTATTGGGGCTTTTTAAAGAAAGGCTTATTTTTTCCTGGCTACACTTTTTTAGCCCAAATCGAATCGGAGATACAAACTGAGACTAAAACTACTTTCTCTTATTTGAGGCATTTTGAGGTTAGGAAATTTAATTCAATCCTACTCTTTTAGTTCCTAGCTATTTGGATGGACAGTTGGGGAACAGCTTTTGGTTCTGTACAAGCACAGGGTTCTACACAATCCTACACTTTCAAGCTTTACAGTTAAAAAAATTGTTTATTATTATTATTGAGTTTTGAGTGTTGTAT
This sequence comes from Agrenia bidenticulata, assembly GCA_034694785.1. NCBI lineage: Eukaryota > Metazoa > Arthropoda > Collembola > Entomobryomorpha > Isotomidae > Agrenia > Agrenia bidenticulata. Next base: position 405 of record JAQFYM010000971.1, read on the forward strand.
TAAAAAACCCAGTGTTTTTTAATGGTTTAAACCACTTTTTCAAACCACCCTTAGTTGGTATATGAACTCCAATGTGGTTTTTTTAGAGTCAGTCATGCCAATGGCAAAAAAAGTTTAAGCCGATGCTGAAAATGCCGGGTGAGTGAACCTTACTCCAAGAGAAAGAAATGGTCAATAGGAATTAATCATGCCGTAGTGGTTTTCCTTTCTCCATCTGCGTCCAAATCTCTGGAATGTAAATTCTTTATCGGATCTCTGGAACAGAGCCTTAGAGAGCCCTGAGCCTTAGCCCCCCCCCAAATTCATCTCGAGATACACAAAAAATACATTTCAAAATCCCTTTGAATGAATAAAAAGGAATGCGTCTTGGAAAGAGATTGAGGTGAGCTTTAGATAATATGAGGGGAAGGAGCTCTTCGTCTGCGTTCGTATGAGGGGATTACCTTCCTCCGTCTCATTCATCAAGAACTCCGTGAGGGACTTATTGAGCCTTGAGCTAAAATCTAATGGGCTTAGTCCTAGTCAACTCGTACGCTTTCAAAGTCAAGCTCTTTGTGTATATTTGACCCTGAGGTCATATTTATCGGCTAAATGTCCCTTTGTTCCCCTCCGAATATCTTTTCTGTTCTTCATCTTGTAAAAGCGTAGAATTTTATAATGATATCCTTAACTCCCAAAACATCTTTGAAACTATGCCTTGAACTTTTTTAGCCAATTTAGACGAAAGGTGCTGGATTTTTTATTTCGAAGGAAAAGGGTTCGAAATTTTGCAAGGACATTTTATCTGCCCTTGCGACGAGCTCTGTCAAATTTTGTGGCATTTATAAACAAGGGATTTATTAAAGGGAAAGGAACTTGGGAATTCAAGGTATTTGACATGAAAATTCCCCGAGACTTTCACTTCCCCGAATTGTTTTTACCCAGTATGGAAATTAAAGCTCAAACATAAGACTCTGGAAGGAATCTCGGTGTTTTTGGGGGCAGAGGTAATTTTCAAAAATATTTTCATGGACTAGGAATTCAATTACACAAGCAAAGCTCCTCAAGAGATACCCATTTTTGCATTATAGAATTAGCGGGGAATTTTAAATTGTAGAGTTCAAGGGTCAAGATAAGTGGGGTAACCTTTGGAGAGGTCAGAGAACATGTGGAACATGACACTAGCAGCTCCGGCTGAGTTACCGACCAGAGTGATTTTATTTGGATCCCCACCAAAGTGTTTTATATTCTGATGGACCCAATCCAAGGCTAGAACTTGATCCAACATCCCGTAGTTACCCGGGGCTGCCCGGTCTCCAGTACTGAGGAACCCTGGAAATCAAAATGATGAAAACGTTATTTTTTTTACTCGAGTAGAAATCAACTTGTCTATTTTTTAAATCACAAATCTCTTTTCTTTAGTTTTCAAAGACTTGCTTTTGAAAAGAAAATGTGAAAACTTCTTCTGGTCAATTTGCATACTGATCTCCAATATTATCTTTACCCCTTAATCCATAATTATGTATAACTTTCAATAATTATAATTATGGATAATAGCCTACAACGTTTATACCATAGCTCACTTTAAAGATATAAATTTGAAAGCCTATGGTTTTACAAACAAGAAATGGATTAGATATGAAGATGTAGAGTGGGACTAGATATCTGATCATCATCCTTGTTGTTGAGAAACAGGACTCACTATAATTGGGAGATGGACTCGTAATATAAAATACTTTTAATCTTACTGAGCTGGTAGTTTAATTAATGGAAAGTTAATATTAATCACTAGAGTTAACTAATTTAGTTGAGAATTTAATTGTACAGAAATCTAGCCTGTATTTCAATTGAAAATGGTTCTCGGTGTATATCTTAAAAACATAAAAACCACAATCAATCCTAAAGTTTTCATCCCAAATGGAAATCATCCCAAAAGCATTTGTCTCAAATATAAAAGCCACACACCGTTTTTTAAATAAAATTGTTTTCTGGATCATTTGAGTTCAGGTTCATTAGGATTCGGGATAAAAACTTTAGGATATCGACACATCTACTGGGGCGAAGTGAAAAATCTATAAAAAACAATGGAAAGTAGACTTACCAAGAGGTCCAAGTCTGTAATTACAAGAAAGAGTTAATTAGTCCACTCAGCTTTTTTCCCGTACCTGCTCACGTGTCTCCCAACAAGTAATGAAAATAAAAATCCCTCACCTGTAATTAAACGTGACGACAATGAGATTCTGTGACGAGGCCAGCACTTGCCCTGGGTACAGTCGTCCAGCGTTCATGTAATATGACCCCCCGTGGATAAAGAAAAACACCGGCAGCTCCGACTCCGGCAAACTTTCATTTCTTCCCTGCAAAACAACAATTCAAGCAAATCATTTAACTCCCTATTGTTAACCCGTACCCGGGCTTTATCCGGACTCTCCAGTGCTTCATTATCCATTTTAACATTGGGGGTAAATAAAGCTCAGAACCCCTGGGGGCATTCTAATCAAGCCGATTATCTGAAAATCGGCCCAGTACACTTACGAACGAGTAGTAAAATAGACGAACAGACAGACAGACATTTTTTAAAGGGAATTATAAAGATATTGGGTTGAATAAAGATCAGGCCCTCTTCCCTCTGACATTCTAAGCAATCGGATTATCTGCAAATCTATTCTGCTTCAAAATCGGCCCAGTACACTTATGAACGAGAAGTAAAATGGACGAACAAACAGACAAACATTTTGTAAGAGAATTATAAAATAGATAAGGAGAATTAGATGGAATGGAGTCCACTGCAATTCTAATAGAGTTCAAGAGGATGGGATTGTATTTAGCGTAGTGGATTAAATAGTCCAAGACCCCGTCTACCCCTTTATTTATGCTTATAGGAATAGTAATAGGAGCCCTGAAGTCTCTCCAGGCTTCTCTAATGATTCATCTCCCTCTCTGGTTAATTAACTCTACCTCCACTAATCCCATTATTCTCCAGAAATCTCATCAGTGTCCAGGATCGAGGGTGACAGGCAAAAACTAATAACACATCTCTATGAATTCATTTACAACTACAAATTAAATACTTGGGAACTTGGGACTCTGAACCAGAGCCAGTTCCACAGCAGGGTCACCTCATCTCATAACTCACAACCTGCTCAGGAAGGTACTGTCCGCCACTACCCGGGAGATTTTGCTTATCAAACTGGCTATTAGCCCGTTTAGTTACCGATGATACCACCAACTGATGACAGGGACAACCTCTGTTGCTAATTGGCCAATTATGTCTTACACAATCTACAATCTTTAATCGTTAGCTTATCCCTTGATTATACTTGACCTTATATTTGACCTTCACGTCCCTTTAAACGTCTAATTCCCACGGAAAACGGGCGTGAACGTCAAGTATAACAGAAGCACTTGCATTAGTCCGCCCGGGGGCTTTTTCGAGCGTTTCTGTAGCATGTGGCGGGATTTTGAACTAAGACGAGGGGGGCAGGGGGCCGGAGGGTAAATGCATATAAAAATATGATCAAGGATTTAATTAAAGCCCATTGGGTTTTAAATAGCTAATGACTCGAACTCTAGGATTTAATAGCATTACTCTTAACTCATTGATTTATCCAGAGTCGAGTGTCCCAATTCCGAGTAAATATTTCTCCAGGATTCCCCAAGGAGGGAAATGAGCCTTAGGAATTGTACAAATGCAAATAAAAAGGGCTCCTGCATTTGCTATGCCAATTTTTTAATTCTAAAAGGCCGTAGCCGGGTAATCTTCTTGGGCTACCCTCCAGGATATTTATTTTTTAAGGGAGTATTGGATTGTTATTTTTATGTAATTTGTTTTTCTCTCCGATTGTTGAGAATAGTTGAATTTTAGTATACGGAGAAGAGTTGTGGACGTTTTGGTTGTGTATGGAGGGGGTGGGGGGTTTGGGGGAATTGATTAAGAATGTAAGATGAAGAAGGCCATGTTCATTGAGCAAAGTTCTCTCTTCCTAATTGCCAATTTCCTCTCCCTCCCCGCGCCTCCCTCCCCATTCCTTCACAAAGACAACTCAAGGGAATTCCACTCCAATCTACTTCCGGACAATTTCTACTTTCTTTACTAAAAGCCGAAACGCTCAAAAACCCGCTTTAAAAAAAACGACGGGACTGATTAGTTTTATAGTTTTTACCTGCCGGAGAAGCTACTTTCTGAATTACTATTCTAATCTTAGGAGATTGGATATGTCTTAAGGTCACAAGGTCACAAGGTCCAAGTTCAATGATAAGGAATTTTTCGAGGTCAAAAGGGTGGATTTGTACACTGCATCTTCTCTCACTTGCTTTACCTGGGGAATCTAACGAGCTGTTGAGTTGAGCTTTAGAATCCGTTACCTCTGGAGATGTGAAAGAGACTCTGGAGATAAGTCGATGGACAAATATCCCTGAGAGGTCAATCGTCTCCGGGGATAAAATTATGTCGAGACCAATATCCCTGGACCCCTGGAGACAAATTCATGCATATGTCTCACGCATATTTCATATTTTCCCCCAGGCATATTTGTCCCGAAATAAATGTCTCCCTTTTTCTACTTGTACTTCTACTCTTAGGGACTTTAAAAAAATATATAACGGCTATTACGGCGTCAGTTACTTCTGGCTGGAAAAAGCCCTTTTCCGTATAGACTTGGAAATGCAAAGGCTGAGGCGATAAAAGACGGTAGGAGATTCCATCCGTGCTTTCTGCCCCGTCTTGAAAATATTTCCCAAAGCACATATATGTTCCCTACAAAGTGGATAATTTATTAACCTAAGGTAATCCAAGCTGGTTAATAGTTAAGTAATACTCTGCCATGTTTAGTCCATATAATTTGAGAAAGGAAGAGTTGATGATCCCAACAACTTTCCCTCACTCCCAAGCCCATTCATCTTCCCCCCTTAAAGGGCGAGAGAGAGCTCCCTCATCTACTCACCTAATGTACCCGGGTGACATTAATGGAACTGGAGGAAGCGGATTTAGACATTCTTGAGCTTTAAAATATCACTCCCCTTCTTCCAACTACACTCCCAACCTGTTCCACACATTCTCCGTGTAAGAACAAAAGGATTTCCGGGTAAATTCAAAGAGACCAGGGAGGAATTATTAGTCCAAATCCTCTACAATCTTCTCTTAGACCAAATCCTCTCTCAATTTACTGGCACTTCAGGGTGAGTCAAATATATCTCTAGTTCCTCAGTCAAAAACTTCTATTCCCAAAGTTAATCAAGATCTACAGGGTCTTGAAGATGAGAAGGTGATCCCTCTCTGACCCGTTTAAATAGCCCGTTCCAGAGACGCACGTTTACAAGTGTCGGGTATGACCCATTGTTGACGCTTTTGACGCTTACAAATTTTCGTTACTGATCATTTGTCGAGTTGACAAAAAACAGATGAAAACGCTGGCATCCTTAAATCGTGTTTCAAAGAAAGCTGAAACGGACGGGATTTTGACGCTAACAAATTGTCGTTACTGATCTAAAAAAAATCTGTCCAAAACGCTGGCTACCCTTAAACCGTAGCTAAAAAAGCTGAGACTGTCGCTAGTCGTTACTGATCATTTGTCGTGTGCTGATTAAAGAAAACTGATGAAAGCGTGGGAAATATGAGACAGTCAAAGAGAGAGGATGAGAGAGAGTTAAATCCTTTGATGAGGAGGACTTACCAAAGGCACGTAGATATTGAGGGTGAGACAGTCCTCAGACATGTTGTACACCTCCAGCTTCCGTTTCCGTATCATCGCCCGACCGCTTTTCGTGTACACCACGTCCCAGATCTTCTGCTCCGCCGGCTGAAAACAAATCGCCCCGAACTCCGTACCGTCTATCGTCTCATCTTCCTCTGTCGTCCACGACCGAATCCCCATCGGCGGCTGAAACCACAAAAACAAATTACATTCACTAATTATTCGAAAATATAGTCAGCACCAGGGCCGTAGCCCAACCTCAATCAAACCGCTACCTGTCTTTTTTTTACATTTAAAAACTCTATCGACTAAAAAACCCGGGTATTTCATCTAGTCTCATCTCATCATGCTGACTGCAAGGAAACTTTAAATCACAAATACTATGCACTTTTGGGCTGAATTGAACCTTTTTTACATTTCAAAAGTTGACAGACTAAAAAACCCGGGTATTTTATCTAGACTACTGGATTTGCGAACCCTTTAGACCTTGAGCTAGTACGATGCCAATGAGTCTAGTTGAGTAAGTATGAAGCCGAACCAACTGAAATGAGTTGAATTATGATGAGGTGATGAGTCGAGTATACTGAAACTCTTTGGTATCAGATCACTGCCTAGATCTTACCCTCCCCACGGGCCTAGTCTAGTTGGATGAACGCATTCCGAGGTTTAAAGGTTGGGTTGGACGAAATATGCAGCTTTTTAAAAAAAAAAGTACATGATCAAGTGAGTAAGTTGGTAGTCATGAGATGAAATATGAGATACTAGATTGGGCTAATTAATACCCAACTCACGTTTCCATTTTGATTGATTTATACATCTCTGAAGAATGAAAGTGTAACTTTAAAGTGACTGGGGTGGTATACAGGCCCGGACGGGGCACTTTTTCAACATCCTGTGTCTACAAGAGTGAGTGACTCTTGCACAGGGTCATATTAATTTAATCCAGGTGAATATGACTGTAAAATATTTCCAAATTTTTTTCTAAGGTCAAGGGTCAATGTTTTTGACAGCATTTCGTCAAGACTGAGCTATTGATATTAAAAATAGTTCAATCAGTTATGGAAGAGCAGTGAGACGGAAAAACATTTCAATGTGATTATCGAGGAGATGTGAGAAACTTGTCTTCTTAACAAGCTCAACTTTTTCAATAGAAACTTTTACTAAAAATTACCAACAACTTATGAAGCTATAATACTTTTTAAGACTTTCAAGTAATAGAAAAACTCACAATTTCATCCTCAGCTCTTTGTTAATGAATAGAGGCTTGGTGTTTTTAATACTTCAGCTCTTTCTAGACTTCATATCATATCACATCCACTTGTCTACTTGCTAGGGGCCTTTCATAAATTACGAACGGGCCGGTAACACTCCATATAAATCCTTATGGACCTGTCTGTGTCTTAAATTACTAAAGGGGGGGTATAAAATCTGGGGTTTTGCATCACGGGATTTAACAACAAGGGGGGTGGGTAATGCTCCATGACAATCCTTATGGACGTGACCGTGTTTTAAGTTACAAGACGTCCAATCCAATCCAATCACGTGATTAAATTAACGGGAAGGGGGTAACGCTCGATAGTTACAAGGGGGGGGTCTAAAATCTGGGTTTTTTCGATCACGTGATTTAACTACGGGTAGGGAGTAAATCCTTATGGAGATGACCGTGTTTTAAATTATGAGGGGGTTTGGATCACGTGATTTACGAATAGCCCCTAGCTGGTTATGCATGGAGTGGAGAGAAGTATGTGGGAAGTGTGTGGAATTCTTTAGGAGCCAAAGGTTTCAAAGAGGATTCTTTAAGTGTGGACTAACAAGGAGGGTAATAATAAGCTCGAGTGCTTCGTGGCGGTGGGGGCTCACAAATCCGACAAACCGATTTCAATGAAAAGTACACGCTTTTGAGTGCACTTTCCAATTCACACTCAATAGTCTCAAGCACTCCTCTTAAATCTCAAAGACCGAGGGGGGCGACTTGTCAAAGATAAACCAAACAAGGATTTACACCGTACCTCACAATGCCTCACATTGTTATGCATATTACAACACTTTTCCCTTCTTAAAACAACATCTCTCCAGGGATGAACTTTGACCTGGCATTTTAATCCATGTCACTCTATAACTTGTTATCAGATGCATCTAAAATGCCCATACGGTGTCACATCAAAGTAAACGAAAAAACCTCCCCTTAAGGTTGCGGGATTATAAAGAGATAACAAATAATTACATAGAGCCACGTGTGAGAGTGAGAAAACTTTCAGGAAAAGTGTGTCCAGTAGGGACTTAAAAAAGTCGTTGGGTTCACCCTCTAAAAAACCGAGCTGGAAATATAGAGTCCATTAATTTAAGCGATTAGAAGTTAAGTCGGTGGAATGAGATGTGAATTAAGGCCAGTGGGAACACCGCTCTTAGTTCTTGGCATTAAAAAGTGTCTGTAAGGCCTGAGAGTTGCCCCCGAAGGACCTGAAGTTTAAGCTCGTGGAGGAAGCGCTAGAAACTAATGCAATTGAGTAATTAAGAAGGAATTAAAGAAGAAGGAACTGGGTGAGAGATGGAAATGGTTAACGAAGCGTGGGAAAGGATAAAACATCCACCACTCCCAAGGGCCGTACACATCTTACATATAGTAAATACACCCCAGCCAGTAAAAGAGATACTAATAGAGAGGTTGTGCTACAGTGATTTAGGGTTTGTAAATGGGACTGTTAAAAATATTGCTAGTCACAATCAGAAACCAATAATCTCTGAAGCACAACCTCTCTAATACCGGGCTAAATAGTCACTTGGTTATTACATTTGGTTTGCCCTTGTACTAGTTTGACCTTTTCGCAGTAATTACTAATCCCCCTAAAACCTATTATTAATTACACTATCATATTTCCTAAAACTTGATGCAAGTGTTTATATTGTAGATAGTGGATGAATGAGCCGTTAATGAAACGATCTCCTTTTCATCATCTTCAGATTGTCACTAGGAAACCTTATGAGCGGAAATACGAGTAATACAAGCCTTAGTTTTAAATCTAGATTGAAAAGGACTTGAGTGCCCTCTTAGTGGCTAGTGACTAAAATGGTAAGAGGAAATATCTGGCATTATCTGTTAGTAAAATTTTAGACTACTAGCCCGTCCGTCACATTTCTACTTCCGAACCGGGTCAATTCAGCAGTCTCATACAGGGCCGGGGACAGGGGCCCTCCTTATCTGAAATAGCGGCAAGGGGACCTTCTAGCCCAAAGGGGACCCCCAAAACAGCCAAAATAGACATAATAGTTAAAAAACGAGGATGGCTATTCTATGAAGGTGACTCTTATTCCGAAGTAGCAGGGGCGCAGGGGCAGGTGTCCGGACGCCCCTTGACATTAAAAGTGACTTTAAATACAATCTAAGAAATGAAAAAGGGTCCAGAGCCAGCAAAAGCCATTTAATTTATCCTCCCCTTTTCTTTGTCCACAACAACTGTCAAAAGAGTATTGTTCCCTTGGATGGCTGAGCTTAGAAGGGGAATTCGGTGTCAATGGGACTGAAGATAAAACTGTGGTTGCATGTGGTATGGAGTCTATAGGCCTCTATATCCACAGCCCCAGGAGACCACGAAACATAGAGGCAATCAAAAAGTGTCATCTCCTAACGACTCTAATAAAATCTTCTTTTAATGGCCCCGTCCAACTCTCATACCTCACACCACATTATAATAAGCCATACTCACTCTTTCATACTTGACACTTCACCTCTGACCTCCCTATATCCACTATTCCCCAAAAGTGGAAAGGATTTGTAAAGAGGATGATGATCACTCTGTGTCCCAATTATCTCCAGAGACCTCTCCAAAATCCGACACCATGTGACACTGACATGGAATTTTATTTATTGAGATGAGATCCAGTTCCCTAATTCTACAAGCTCTCTCCATCATGCAGACGGATAATAAGATTAGGGACTATCTCTATCCGAGATACACACTGCGGCTTATATCACACCCCCTATCATAAGGCCCTCATCCTAAGGTGCGGACTATACACCCAGGGCCCTTATCACCAGAACCCACTCGAGACGTCTCACTCTGACATAATCAGCCGTATTTACATTTTCCTTGGGAGAATTAAGACGTCTCTCTTTATAATTTATTTCTTCTTTCATGCACACCGACAGAATATCAAATCCACACGATCAATACCCACCCGGCTAGGTTAGAGGCCCCTAAAGGATCCAACACGGCCTAGGCAATCTCGTTTTTAAGCAGGATATGGAGCGCAAGCAACTCACCTTAAATCTGAGCTCGTGAACAGGCGGTTGAGCATACGGAAGTCCCAAGAAGCCTCCGACCAGCCCCTCCGTCTTGGCTACTCGAAACAGCCGACCTCTGACCCGACCCAGCGGGGTCTTGAGAATAAAGTCGTCCCCCGCCGGCCCTGGGAAGCCTGAAGTTGAAATTTTCTGGGACTTGATCAAAGCAGTGGGGGAAATATTTGTCCTTGGAGCTGGAGAAGACACCTCCTGGTCCAAGCTCACTTCCCCAGGGTAAATCACAGTGAGAAGAAATAGTAATTGGGGCCAGGAGGGGCAAAGGGGCCAGCTGAGGGGTGACTCCTTAGCCCTTCTTCCCTCAAGGCTTACCCACCACATTCTTACGAGTTAACTTAGAGAGCGTCTTCTCAACTTGTGACCATGTTATTTATTAAATCTCAAGTACCCCCACGGGTTTGGATTGTTGTTGGACCTCCCGTTTCATTCCGATCCTTTGAGGGGCTACTTATTCGCAATCCCTACAGGGTGGACACTTTCTAAGGGCTCAGCTGGGGCACGCTGAGATGTGATCTTTTATGAGTTCAACCTCCCGGTTATCATTTCTCATGCTCAGCAAATAAAACTTGTGTCCTTTTTTCGAAACTCGATCCAATAAGGTTCACAACATCATTTTTTAGTTGAAGGTCAGAGGTCAGGGTGTGAGTTTGACACGGAAACACTGGGAACGTGATCCTTTGCTGAAATGAAAAAAATATTAATACTTTTAATCATCTAAGGATGGATCGGGGATATGACACATGACCCTTGAGCCCTTGGAGCTAATGGATTTAAAAGTGTTGAAAATCTGGTGGAGTAAATATTTGGTGAGGATACCCGGGTAGGCTAGTGATGTCGGGTAAATAAACTCAACGCTTGAGGAAGGTGAGGTGAAATCAATTTCCAAAGGCTTTTCCACGGCTAAGCCCCCACTAGGAGAGGAGGATGATAAAGCTCCGGTTATTCCTTCAAGTACCCGGGTAGTTTGTAACCTTTTTATGAAGGATATCAACTCTCTCTCTCTCTCTCTGGGAAACTTGTTAATAAAGTCTCATCTTGAGATGATGGAGGGAAAACGGAGGGGGGAGGGGGGCTTAGGAACTCTTGTTATCTAATCTTATGCCCACGGAGAGCCACCTTGGAATTAAATCACAAGGAATAATATTTAGTTCCCTATATATTTTTACCCTTTATCCATAATCCCTAGTTTTAAATCTTTGCTCAATGTGCCCCAAAAAGAGTCTCAGCTTGTCTATTACCCTTTAAAGCTTAGCACAGAGAGTCAAGTTAGTCTATTACAGTTTTCTAGAGTTACTAGCCATCTGTGCCCGCTATAACGGGCATCGCCTAGAAAATACAATCAGCCATCGGATCCGCCATTATGGACATCGCAGAGACGTCATCTTGGGGCACTATGAAATTTTATCATAGACAGCATGCGTTGGGAGCGGTAGATTCAACTGGTAACAGACATACACACGCACAGATATCCTCGGCGGATTCTTGTTTAGATAAAAAATCCCATCACGTCTATAATCTAAAGTTTTAAAATCTTTAGCTCAATGTGCCCCGAAAAGAGTCTCAGCTTTTGTCCATTGCCATCTAAAATAAGTCTCAGCTTGTCCATTGCCCTTTCAAGCTTATCGCACAGGGCCAAGCTAGTGTATCCCAGTTTTCTGGTGTTATAAAAAATGAGCCCACTATGGGAGCTTTTTTTCATATTAAACTCTTATAATAACTCATCACTCCGTACAAGGATTTTAATTGCTACAATAAAATCAAGATGTAAAAAAGTTGTGTTTTTAATTAAACCCTGTCTTGAGTTTTTTTCCTATCATAGCTGTTATTTTTATATTAGGCATATTTGATGGTCAACCCACCAAGACGGGGTTCCAAGTCCAAATCGTATAATGCTAATGAGGTAGACTGCTAAAGGTGAATGGATCCAATTTATACAGAAAAACTCAAGTAGTTTTCCAACTGGACCGAACGGCTGTAATATCCTTCAAAAGATCATACCGTATTGGGATACTGAGGATTTTTAACTCAGAATGAAGCCGGAAATTTAAGTGTGTGCGGGGATTTTTTTTTTCAAATGAAATGGAGACTTACTGTGACCTGGAAATAATTTAGAAAATATCTTAAAAGCTAATAATTTGATGCAAGATTAAAAGAGTAAGGTAACGTTAACACAAGGTTTGGATTATACTTGACAGTAACGGAATGGAAAAATAACCCCGCTACCCGGGACAGATGTATATCCGGGAATTGAAAAGACTGAATTTCGGATTCGGATATTTATTTTTCTTTCAAATGTTGCAGCCATGTGTTTATGAACAGCCCTCGTCTATTGAGTCTTGAAGGAAAAGTTTGTTGGTTTCCTATTTTACATGATATATACATTAAGCATCTACAGGCCCTATAACAGCCCAATATCGATAAGTACAATTTTTCATAGGTCAAGGGTTAATTTTTTCGACACCTTCATAATTGTATGACTATCCTAATAAAATGGAATGAGCTATGCAACTTGAAAATCGGGCCAGTCGTTATCATAGAGTAGTAAAACAGACAGACAGACATTCCAGCCAAATTACATATAAAGGAATTGTTTATTAAAGTACACAAGGTGCAGAGAATTTTTCAAGCTTACCTCTTTGAATAACAGAAAACTTTTGATCAAAAATTGACTCCACAATAAGAGCGAGATGAACACAAAACTCCCGAGCTTTAAAAACAAATCCCCTCAAATTAATCCATTTATCTCACTTCCCCCCACAAATCTCTCATTGTTGCCCCAACTGATTACTTTTCTATCTTGTTTCGCCCCAGCTATAGGAAGCTCTTTGAATCCTCCTTGTTGCACAAAGTCTCTATTAACTGATTTCCCTTTCCCTCCCTCGTAATAGAGAGGTAGAGAGAGAGAGAGAGATTTTCTTGGAGTAGATATTGTATTTTGAGTGTACGAGATTGTTCAATATCTTATTTTGCCCCAGTGAAAGAAGCTCTTTGAATCCGCCTTGTTGCACAAAGTCTCTATTAAGTCATTTCTCTTTCCCTCCCTCGTAATAAGGAGGTAGAGAGAGATAGAGAGTTTTGGTTTTGCAGGGAGTAGATATGTGAATGGTATTTGGAGTGTAAGAGATCGTTGGAGTCGGTGTGAAGATGTTGGAAGGTGGAGATGGACTGAAGAGATGAGACGAGTTGTGTGTGCGAGGTGCTAAAAAATATCAAATCTTCCTTACTTCCGAGGCGCATGCCACCATCTCCACATCCACACCATCTCATCCTTCAAAAAGCATCAGAGATCCAAACGAGCCCTTAATTATGCAAGGGTCAAAGGTCAATTGGTCACTGATTCCCAAGAGGGAGGCCCCTTGGACTTTGGGGAGAAACTAGAGGTTAGTTGTATGTAGTTGGGGATTTAAAGTGTCCCGTTGCCCCGTTCGCCCCTGCCCCACCCGCTTCGAGAATTGAAGGACACGGCTTGAGAGGAGTGGATTCAAAGACGAGAATTCATTAGCTTAATTTATGAGTAAGAGGGATTAGTTATTAGTCCGGGTAATTAGCATAAATTAAGAATTTCCATAATTTCCGAAAAATTCGAAGATGGTACATTCTCGGCCCTTGCGAATTTCGAAAGTGAGTACCTAAAGAAAAGGTAGCAAGTACCCCCTCGAGAAAAAGCAACCGAAACTGACCAAATCTCTTGGCCCACACAGGACAAAGCTAATTCAACGGGACACACACAACAACCAAAATTCATCAACAACATCAAGAACATCTGAGAAAAACAAGTGTGAAGAATTAGTTGACTCGGAAAGATAGATAAAATTATGTATAGGGAGTCGGTGGGGGTATTTTTGTCAAAGGTTCTCAAGAGCGAGCTTGTAGGTTCGGTATGTTATAGACACAACACGATACAGACTAATTCATTATACACACACACTCAAATATTGTCGACAGTTTAGCTTTTCAACACAAAGATCCAATGGATTTATCTCAAGCTATTAACTTTGGGCTTTTTTGGGTGGACTTTGCCAAGTTTCTTAGGCAGTTTTTAAGTGACACCAAAGCTCATCCAATTCTTTTACAATGTTAAGGGGTAAATGCTAACATGTTTTGACTACGTCTTGTGATTTATGATTGACATCCTTTCTAAGTGTGCCTTTTTAATTGGCTTTGATTGCTCGGAAACTCTTTGTTGATATGAGAGTGACTTGGGTTCGTGATAAGAACTTTACTCTGACAGGAACGGCACGAAACTTAGGCACTTATCTGAGATATTTTAGTACCCGGCTATTTCAGGATAATAGTCAGATAGATTATAGGGAGGTTGTGATAGAGTGAATTTTTTTGGTTTCTGATTGGGGCTTTGGAACTAGCAGAGCTATACTATTATTATTGGCACACTCACAAGCAGAGGATTAAAATCCCTGTATCGCAACCTCCCTAATGCCGACTAGGAGCTTTTAATTATCTGCACTCCCATTTAAATTAACGTTAAGTATAAACCGGAGACTGATATTCCAAACTTAGTTCATAAAGTTCATCTCGGTTTTTTTTCTTGAGGATTCAAAAAAATATTCGGGAAAAGCAGAGGTGGTCAAAGGAGAGCCGAGAGCCGGCTTGGATGAGCCCCATAAATGAAGCGTAGATTGATGGATGTGCTTAGGCATATTGGAAGTTGTAGATAAGGCCAATGTTATGACAGGCTTGTTGAGTCTTTTGGAGGGTAATTGGTACGGGATGATGCGTGATGATTCTTAATTACAAATGAATGTAAATAGGATTAGAGAGAGTGAGATGGAATGATCCAAATATACAAATCCTCACACAAAAGCCCAATCCAATCCACTCTACTCTCTTTACACTCTCATTGGAATTTGAAATTCATCCCCTTTCATTCCAATTTCTAAGAGCCTATTCATCCCATCCGCTTCCTTTTACTCCACACCATTGACAATTAAAAACTATTTCTAAACTATCAACAACAAAGAGTCGATTGACTTGACCTCATTTATTCCCTTTACAAACACGCAGGGACACAGGAGCCTTTGAAGTCACAGACGTCAATGTTCACATTCATCTTTTATGGAAACTCTTAATTTGGACACTATAATTTGGCTAAGGTCAAAGTATGTCACCTCCACCTCTGACATTTTACTCTGATTTCTTAGGAGGATCAGTAGGAGCCTTTGAGTTGCCGATGGACGTTCTCGGAGCAGCAGTCGTACTTTTTCGAGCAGCTGTTGAAGGTCTCAGGGTCTCCGTAGGAGCCTTCGGGGCATCCGTAGGAACGTTAGGGGCATCAGTAGGAGCCTTCGGGGTAACGTTAGGGGCATCAGTAGGAGCCTTCGGGGCATCTGGTACTTTGGGCTTATCTACAGCTTTCCCAATGTCCATGGCCGAAGAGCCGGAAGGGCGGAGAACCCTCTCCGGTTCAGAAGCACTGACGCTGTTGGTACTGGCCGTCGTCGTCCCTTCAGTGTCGACGGATGTAAAGGATCCGAGCGTAGGGCCCATGCTGTGCCTTTTTTCGAAATCCGACTCTCCTTGGGCAGTCCCGTCGACGAGCTCTTGTCGGATGTGAGACTGGCTGAAGCATTGGAAGCTTGTGATCTGCTTAAAGGGGGTGGATATTTTCTCCATGAAATCCTCTTCGGCCCAAGGAGGGATGTCATCTTCTTTAGGAAGTTTGTAGCAGACGTAGTAGCTGTAGATGATGAATACGATTAGGATTATCAGAGGATTGGCATAAGCAGCCACCATGACCCAGTGAAGAATATCTCTAGCTTCCATTGATATCTCCCCCAATTCTTTAAACCCTTTGTCCCCGAAACATCCCTGAAAAAATCAAGTCAGAAATTTATAAACCCTTCAGAGTAGTGAAAAAACACAATAAAATATAAAGCCCTTACTTTTTTGAAAAACTTGTCGCTCGACTCGATTTGCGCTCGGGTCGTTGCGGTTCTGTTGACCCCTTGACGGAAATTCCCGCAGAACCGGGTCATCTTGATGCAGCAAGAGTCCGGCACTTTGGATATGTTCACCATGTCCTTAAGCAAGTAGTCTTGGATTCCATGAATTCCACAGCATTTCTGTTGATTAAACTCTCATTTTCAGTTCAAAAGGGGTCAAGGGTTCAAAAGGTAGGTCAATTTTATTACTACATTAAAATATCTTTCGAACCTGACCCTGCTGCAGTCTGATCATAATCCGCGACACTTGGTTGTGCCCTTGGAAGAAGTTGGAGAGGTACTTGACCATCTCTCCGTTTGTAGGCTCCGTGTGGAACTTGGCGATGGCCGTCAATCCCAGCACAAGTGCGAGGAGCTGGACTAAATAAAGCTTCAAAAAATACAAAGTCGTTTAAAGTCTTTGACCCTTTAAGGGTCACCCTTGGTAAGGTCATGTGAACCCTTACCGAGGCACAGCGAATGATTGTGAGGTCATCGGCATGCAAGGTGAGGAAGTGAATGACGAGGAAGCCCATGACGATCACTAAGAGGTTCGAGACGAACATGATGAGGTAAGCTTCTGCGTGAGAATTGGCCAGTGCGCCAATGTAAATAGCCAAGAGGACGAAGATGCAAGTGAAGGCGATTGCGATGACCATGTCCAGGAGGATTATAAAAATACCCGGGTGACGGGGCTGGAAAAAATCGTTCCAGAACTTGTCCCCCCAGAGATGACATCGACATTTCTTCATTCTCCCTCAGTTCCTCAATCTTCAAATACGTCCACCACCACGGACTCTAAAGTTCATTGTTGACGACCTGTAGACACTATTTTCATAAATCATTTGACTTTTTCTTAACTCGCCATGCCAACGATTTTTTAAATTGAGGTAGACTTTTTGAGCCACCCTGTATTATTCCCAACATATAAAATAGGTGTGTTAGCCAGATTTATGATGTCACACGTACACGAGCTCAAGCTCACTTTATTCCACGTAGATTCATCCACATCTCCTCAACATCTCCAGCATATACATTTTGTAATTTGTAATTTGAATAAAATAAATTTTAATACACTCGATTGTATTTGTTGTTACGGAAGATTGGAATGAAATGATAAGTTAGAAACTCATTAGATTAATTAGATAACAGACACGGAATGAAAACGCAAATACTGCCAAACATTCAAGTCAATCCTATCAGAAATAGCTTCTAAGTGCTAACCAGGTACTCACATTCTCCAGCTAATGGCAATAATCAATTATCAATAACATTATCAGAATAATTATAGAAAACATCTGAAATCCAACTCTCCTCTTAAATCCAGGAGCACCCTCCTTTAAAAATATACACCTCTTCAACAACAACTAAAATGATATGGGTAAAATGATATCCTTCGATCCCAACTCCAAAACAAATCCATCACAACAATTGATAACAATTAAACTATATTTGACTCCTCCGACTAGGCCGATTTAAATCCCTCAACTTATCTTCACTTGTCCCCAACTTCCTTGTGAGCCTCAAAGGCCCATTTCTGCAAAGGGGAGTCGTCACATGCCCCCAAGACGGCCACGTGCTTATCCCCGTCCTTCTCCACGGCCAGACATTTCCCTGATCGCTTGTTGTACAACTCCTCCTTCCCCTTCCGGTAGTCCCACAAATCGTTGGAGCGGAGATGCTCACACTGGACCATTTGCACCCGGTTATTACTTCCAACGGATGCACACTCGGCCTCACGGCGTAACTCTCCTTTGCTGCTCAGCATAAACGTCTAGAAAACAGAGTCCAAGGCAATCAAATTCAATTCTTAATCAAGCGACCATGTGACCTGTCACGACTTGTCACCTGTCACCTACTCACCTGACTCGGATACAGCTTCGTATGGCAGGGGTAGACGGATAAGGCGTACTCTTCGGATTCAGAATGTTGCATATTATCAAGGCACTGATTTTCGTCTGTATTTTTTACCTGTGGAATCAAAAAATAGACAGGAATGAAAATCCGACGGTTCCAATCGGATTATATGAGCAGTTTGAGAATTGATTCGGTTAGAAGGTTGAAGGGATTAAGTTTTTGTCGTCAAAGTTAATTAAAACGTAAAAGAAAAAGCGACTGGAGCTTATGAAAGCTAAAGGGAGAAAGCTGATTAATATTTAATCTCAGAAATAAATCCCTCACTTGTCCATACTCTTTGGCATCAAACCACATTTGATATTTTTCTTTGTAAATATTGTCCAAGAACCACTTGAAGCTTTTGCAGTTCTTCCGCTCTCGAAACGTAATCCGCTTAGCCACGTCTCCATAATCCGCGTACTACAATTTAAAAAGAACATCACATTAGAAACGTCAAAGCAAAATCGGCTCTTCAATCCGATTTTTTTATACTGAGAAAGGATTTTTTTCCCCGGCTCTTCTACAATCAAAATGAATAATGAAGTTCGTTAGCTGAGGATTTTCTCCTTTCAAGTCCCCCCCCCCTCAACTGACAATTTCCACGATCAAAGGAAAAGATTTACCTTCAGCTCGTTTCGATGAGAATAAAACAGCTCCTTGTACTCGTCCATCCATACTTCAGCCAAACGAGCTGTGTTCAACCCATGAGAGTCCACGTTGTTTGGAAACGAGTAAGGATGGAAGTTTCTGAAAATGTGTCCCACCCGAGAGCAGGGGATTATCTCTACGGAACCACCGCACTGCCAAACCTTGAATCATTTTTTTTATAGCTTAGCATTTGTTGTGTCACACGTGTGAAAATAAATTGATGAAGAAATTACTTCCAAGTGCACATTAGAGACTCACCCTGAATGACATTTCCAAATTCTCCCCGCCCCAAAGCTGCATATCAGAATCATAGGAGCCTATCTCCCAAAAATAATTCCTCTCGATTGCAAATAGCCCACCAGCCATTGTTGGTGATCTAGTCGGAGAGTGGTGGTGCTTTTTCCGATCTGCCTCATACTTTGGGATGTTAATCCACGTGAAATGGCCACTCCATGTGAATCCTCCAATTTGGAAGAACTCCCCATTGCCATGATAATATTCCATTGTCTTGTCGTCTATTACGTCGATTATAGGACACACCACCGCTTTCCTGTCCTCCTTTATTCGATGCAGTAATGGCTCAGCCCTGTGGAACAACACCATCACAACATGTTACCATCATATTACATTTCACACCCGACAAGGCCTAATGATGATCAGCAGTTTATATTCTAGGAACACACCATCCAGTAATAGCTTCACAGTGAGCATCCAAGAACAATAGAACATCCCCTATGGCTAAATGAGCTCCAATCATCCTCGCTCGAATTAGTCCAGACCGCTTGGCCAACCTAACTAGACGGATCTTTCCCATCTCGAACTTCGTTGCTATGTACCTCTCGAACTTGCCTTTTAAATCTCGGTGATCACTAAAGTCGTCGACGAGGATTATCTCCTTAAGGTATTTCGACGGGGTTCGATTGATGACGCTGTGCAAAGTTCTAACGAGACTAGTAAATGCTTCATTGGTAAATATTATCACAACACTCATGTCTGGCAAATCTTCATCGTACACTTCATGTCGACATCTGAAAATAGAATCGTCGGAATTTAGGGGACATGACTAAATAAAATCCACTGCGAATTATAGAGTAAACCTTACGCTGCTTCACGGGTATCCGGCGTGGACCGGTTGGGGGAGATCATCTCACTGAGCAATCGATTAAATGCCTCTTTTTTCATCACTTCATCGGCGACATTTTGTTGATAACTTGGGACGGTGGCCTTGTCCCCACCATCTCCAAGTCCAGCCTTCACTCTCTTGAGGTCATCGGCAATCTCTTCGTCATAGTCGTCGAGAGTTGGGAGGCTCATGGGGGCCAAATCTACTTCTCGGTAGTGGAAATCTTTTAAAACTGGTAGCAAGAACTCATCCGTATTCTCCGCTAAGACTTTCTTCCTCAGCGATTGAATCTCTTTAGGAACCATAGCACCTTTCTTCCCGAGTCGGTCCGTAGAACCAACGACATCCTCATTGAGTTCCTGGACAAGCTTATTCGATTGTAAGGGTAAGGCAGGAGGCCTTGGAGGCTCGGCCTTTTGATAGCTGGCCCGGGCCTCCGGCAAGTCTTGAGCTTTTTTCTCCCCTGTGCTCTGAATGCGTGACCAGAGAAGGAATGTCATCAAAAAGAATGCCAAGACGGAGGCCTTGAGGAATAGGAACCGTCGGCGACGAACTAAGAAATTGCACAGGGTATTAATCATCTTCTCTAAATCTTAGATTGAATTATATTAATTGGCCAGGGTGGACGAGAGTGATGTGGAGCTGATGGGTCCTTGTGATTTGTAGTTCTTAATTAAATTCTTGTACGTGAATGGGCAGTCAATCCCCTAGGGTAAGAAACATATAACTGTTCAATTTGAATGAAATCATTGAACTAATTAATTGAATTGTTAATTTTGAATTACCTAGTCCAAGAGTTAATTAAGTGGAATGATATGTTGTTTGGGGTGATTATTGCGACTTTGGCGGAAGAAGGTTGAAGGGACTAGGAGACTTTGAAATTGTACGCTTCACTCCGCCGGACATTCCAAGATGACTTGACAAATGACGAGACGACACTTCCGATGACATCAATCTTTCTCTACAGACCTACTGTAAGTACACAACAGTGCTACACCAAACCATGCACTTTTTAAGTACAACTCCAGTCTCCAGTACAGGCCACTTCAAACCTGAAAATACCATTTAAAATTAAAATTGACATATAATTAATTACAATTCTGAATTCACAATTGACCCCCACTGCCACATCCTTATAAAGTTAAAGATAATAACAAGAAAAAGTGTGCCAAAAGATGTAGGGCATTAAAAAAAAGTTGTCTTTACCTTTTTGAAATGTGAAATGATGAGATTTGTGATGTGCAGTGTGAATAAAAATGAAGAGTCCAATGTTCCCATCACATTTTCCGAATTTCAATTTCTTTTTGATAGCAAGGGAATCTAGAATGTGACATTTGATGTATTTTTAAGAGGTCGAGCTGAATCTGAGCAGACGGAGTAAAGAAATGAATTGACACTCACTCTGACTGACTACAACTCGATGAGTCTCACCTCAGCTCCAAATCTCCCAGCCTCCCAACGTCTTGTTCACTATTACCTGTGACTAACAGTGTGAACCACCAGCGCCGTAACTACAATCAACATAGTGTCTCATAATTTCATAATTACTTGTGACTAAAATAATTACCTAATTACTAATTAGTCCACTAGTCCACGTCAACAGTACAGATTATTAACTAATCATCTCTGTCCCAAAGTCCTAGCAACACCTGTTTCATGACAAGCAAATATTTGAGTTCCAAAGCGTTTTTTTTGTGAAGCGATTCAACGTAAGTTTATGCAGCGAAATCGATTGGTAGAATCCATGTAAACACAGCGCAGAGTGGGGAAATTGTGAAATATTTGAATTTAAATTTCCCTCCATAAAGTGTCACGTGGCTTTAGGTCAAACTTGACAATGACGTCATTTATTAGAGGTGTCTTGTTCTAATTGGTCGGGCTAATTACTTTCACACCTATTTGACAGATGGAATTTTAATCCTTATTTCATCATTTTCTTTAAACTTTGACCGTTTAAAATGATTTTTTTTTTGTTTTATTGTGAAAAAGGGTCTTTTCAATTAGTTCGTTATAGATGAGGATTAACGGATGTGTGTAAGGTTCTAAATCTTTAATCTTTACCCATTTCACCTTGACTTTGACTTTAGGTTCAAAGAATGAGAACACGAAAACTTTCTGTTTCCATCTTAATTGAAAATGGGTAAAAAAAACTGTTTTTATTTTTCTAAGTCTTCTGCCCTTTCATTTCACGATTCTGAAAAAAAACATTCCTTTTTGAATTTCTAATGAAATTAAATTCTTGATATTTTCCCCATATGCCTCATCCCATTTGCTGATCATGCCCCGAAAAGCTCCCATTGTGAGCCTAGTAAGAATAACTCTCTAGGCATAAAATTTAAACAGCTTGAGAGTTGAGTCATTTGAATCCAAATTAGCTTCAATGAGATGTCTTGAATGTATTACTTGAGGAAAGAAGGTGCACTCTCCCATAAAAATTAAATCCATCCACCGTAAATGAATAGGAAAAAAAATTATAAAATCATCTTCTCTTCTTCATACTCGATTTTTCATTCCCAAAGTAGAATGAGATTTTTTAATAGCCTTTACAAGAGGTTTATAGACACTCACACCCCCCAGTTTCCTGTAGATATCAATCACAATCAAACACACCGTCCTAGTTACGCCTAATAACAATACAATCTTATTCAACTAGTTCCCATTCCTCTCTTTCACAAATACAAACAAATTATACTAAGCTCCACAGAAGATAGATTCCATACCATTTAATTCCTACCAACGACTATCAATCTCTAAAGACCCCCCTCGCAAATCTTTGTCATCTTGGCAAGACTTTATAAAAAAATACACACAAGTCATTCGAATTTAAATCCGCTTTTTCATAGCTATTAATTATTAAAGAATTATAAGGAAACTAGTAGATCAAAGAACCGATTGGGGCCAAAGTCGACCAAACGATTTATTTCACATTTTTTAAGGTCAAGGGTCAATATTTACCATAGCATTATAGTACAAATCTGTTCATCTTGGTCTTGTTAATCGAATGAGCTATTGAGCTTTAAAATCCATCTAGTAGTTATGGAGGAGTAATGAAGCGGACAGAGATTTTAACGGAATCATAGTGCAGATTTTGCACTACGGCCCTTGAAACTGTCTAAAGTCTAATACAAGTTTTTTTTAAATAATTTTTTACATACTTTTTTTTAGTCACCTCACTAATCTTAAGTAAATAGAATTTTTAACATTCATGGGAAATCGGATGTGAAAAAGTTCCATGTTCAAGACCCCTCTGTCCGGTTTAAGAATAAATCTAATTAAGCAATTAATTACTTTGTTTTCAAAGCCGGTTACTTTAGCGTTTGTCACTTCTCTAAGAGATGGCAAAAAGATATAAAATACAGTCAACAATAAGGTCTAGTCTAGCTCAAAAAAAGTCAGATAGGAATGAGGGGGATTGAATGTCATTTAATTTGTCATTTATGAATAAGCTTTGTAAGTTGATGAGAGGTGGTATAATTTCCACATATGTAAGTGCCACATCATTCATTACAATGAGATTGGGATATTAGAAAGACGTAATAATGACATCAATCCTCGCACCACCTGAACCCAACCTATTTACACATGTCACTCTGATAAAACGTATTAGAATATCAACCAAATTCTCAGCCACGTCTCTCCTCAATCTGGATAAAAACTTACTGGATCAACTAACATCACTTTTTTATATTGTCCGCAAAACTAACCAGGTAGGGTCTCATTCTTTTAGTGTTAGTCTTACAACTGGGGCATATAAAAAAAACCTACTCAAAACCAACATCAGCATGGCTCAAATCCTTTTATACCTATAAGCCCTAATCCAAAATAAATGCCAACTTAAATACGAGGATTAAAATTAATTTCTCGAGTAATGCGGAGAGTGGATATGGATAATTTGTTCAAGCCCACTCTGCTACTACAAACTACACTTTTAATCCATGATGACGTTCTTCCTAAAACCTCAAAATTTTCTTAACTTAAAGCTAATTAATTTTAATAAGTCTTTGCAAGTTAACTAATTTCTTGTGGCTTAGCTTTGCAAGTACGGCCGTTTTATTTCAAGCTCGAGTAATTTTGATCACAAAAATCTTCCGCATCTTCTCGTTTATCCGACTCTGGATGCATCAAGGTCAGGGGGGCTTTGAATGACTTGCATCAAATGGTTTTGAAGGAGTTGGCCTTTGTTTTGCATAAGGTTGTCAAGATGGGAAAGGAACAGAGTGCCGAGTGGGATTCATCCCGATTGTCTGCAGGAAATTAAAATTATTTGAATTTTATGATTTGTTTTATTCATTTAAAAGGTTGCTTCAAATTTGTATTTTTTGAAAATTACTTGTAGATAGTATGAGTTCAAACATAAGAGAAAAACATATTTGTTAAATCGAATTTTAAAATATGCAAACTTAAAAATTAATAGTTATTTGCGAGCCCCTACCTAAAGTCAAATCATGGTGATTAGTGTAAACCAATCCCATGATCAAACAGGCTAGTCGATATTGCACTCAAGAGATGCATTTCTCATCAAAACCCTTGCTAATTAAAAAAAACATTATTTCTCATCGACATGCAAAATTTTTTTTTTGCTATAAATTGGCAAATCCAGCTTGCCGGACCATTGCAAATATGCAAGGATATATTTCTATGGTAACGAACCAAGAGTGTCGAAGATTATAAAAGGGTTCCATCCTGGAATAAAACTTTGCATTCAGATTCTCAAATTCTTGGGCGATTCAACACAAATTTTCCCAAATCCAAAGAGGTCAAAATGGACATCCAGTTGCCCCCATCACAATCTCTTGCTAGACCTTATCCAGTCTACAATCTAAGACCTTCATCAGCCGAAAGAGCCGCATGTGCCGTAAATAAGCTTATATTCCTTTTATGAAAATTTCTCACCATGCCACGGAGAATGCCACGTCCATTTCTTAAAGATTAATCTCCTTTTCAGGGTCTCTTAGCACAAATTTGCGAGTATGTGACGTTCACGCAGCTAAAGCAAATGCGACAGGTCTGCCACGCATGGTACACTTTCATAACCCCCCTCCCAAGAATGACCAACTGCACCGGAAGGTTCGGAAAGGAATGGCTCAAAGAAGTGAGTGGAATGGACTATAACAACAGTCTCCGATTTCGAAGCATCGCATTCCACACGTTCCCATTCCACAAGCACTACATGTTCAAGCACTACTGGGAGTTCATTGGGGGCAACTCCATCACTAAGCTCACGCTCAAGTCTTCAAGTATGCCCTGCTCAGAGATGGTCACATTCCTCGAGACCCTTCCCCACCTTCAAGAAATCTCGTTCATAGGCTGTAAATTCAAAGAAATCGAGTTCAATCACGTAGTGGCAGCCGAAGGCCGGAACAGACTCAGCTACAAGACCCGATGTACCCACGTCCAAGGCTTGGTCGACCTCAATCTGCCCCCAGAGGGACGAGTTCCACCGCGGATCCATTCTATCCGTTTGAGAGACCAGGAAGTCTTCCCCCTGTGTGTTCTTGACCTCTTGAAGGAACGATCTGTTGGGATCTTGGAAACATTCCAATACTCGGACACTCGCTTACTCCCAGTGAATCGAAATCTTTTCCAACCCAGAAGACTGGAAATGGAGACACGTTTTCTGGAAATGGTCCAAGCTAGTAGGGCCGTCATGACCAAGTTCAATTGGATAAACGTTTATGGTGGGAATGATTTCCTTGTGGCTTTAAGAAGAAATGGGGTCGTTCTGGAAAATCTTTTAGAAGTCTCCTTGGGGCCCATCCACTCTCCCAGAGACTTCCCAGGTGAAATTTCAAGTGAAAAATTAAAAATGATTGAAATTTCATGAAAAATCAAAGATAAAGATGGTTGAAAAATGAAAACTGAAGAAAAAACTTGAAATTTCAAGGAAGTCTTTTAGTTGAAAAATGAAAAATATTCATTAAAATATCACGAAATTTTTAAAATATTCATTGAAATTTCATGAAAAAAAACAAGTCCAGACAACAGGACATTGAAATCACTCAATTAAGTCAAATATCCAAGTGTAACCAAATTTTTAAAAATCTCCGCAACTTCCTCGAGTTTTCTTTATTCAAAATTTTCATTTTTCAATTTTCAATTTTTTCAAGGGCCTTGAAAAGTAAACTTGTATTATATTGAATTTTTCAAATCTTTCAAATCATTTTTCATGAAAAATATTCATTTTTTTGAAAAGATGCCAACCCTGGCAAACTACCAATTGATGTTGCAGGCTTGATGTTAATATTGTTAGTTTTGTTTTCCTAGTGTTTTGGCGACCCGCTTTAAACTTCTTGACTCATGGCGTTGGGCTCAATGTTCAGTCAGTCCACTTGGAAATCGTGCAAGTTTTCAACACTCCTCAGTTCATCCAAGCTTTGGAAACGAAGACAGAAATCCGACACTTGAATTTAGGTATATTATACACGGGTCAACCCACGAGTATCGACCTCACCTTGCTCCCAAACTTTCCCAACTTAGAGAGCCTCACAATTTTGGGTATTAAAAAATACTACTCTTTTTTATTCATCTCTACCAGAGTTTGTGTCCAAAAGTAATTGAGCAAGTTTTGTCTTCCAGACCGAGGTCAAAGATTGGGGGGTGCCATAAGAACCAACTACCTATCCATCTTGCCCAAGACACTTCGTAAGCTCCGCTTCTTTGGTAAAGAAATCCCATTAGTAAGGGTGACAGACTGCATCAGTTCTGAGCGGGCTTCCCTCCTCAAAACCCTTACTATCACCAGTGGTGGACTGTTTACAAACGAAGCGATGCAGTTGGTCATCAACCGTCTCCCACAATTAGAAGAGCTGGGGATACTTAATTCCCCACTCCTCACAGATTCCGGACTAACAGGTCAGGTCACAGGTCTCATTATTATCGGGGCGTATGAAAGCAAGACTCTCTTACCTTTAAGGACTAATTTTATTACCAACAGGCCTCACTGATGAAGCCGTGGAAAGGATCGTCAAGTCTGGCAGTATGCACAACTACCCAGTGGATGAGGCGGAATTAGTTGGAAAGAGGATGAGCGATTTGAAATGTACTTTTTCATACTAAATCTCCCTTGATAGAAATTATCTGAAAGGGTTGGGACAATTTTTGTATTCTTTTCTAGATCTGCGGAAACTAAGTGTGTCCAACTGCAAACAAATTACAGATGTCTCCCTCTGCCATGGCCTCAAGTTCTCAGATATTAAAGAGATTGACCTCAGTGGGTGCTTGGAGGTGAGTAGATTGAAGTCTAATTTAATGTTATTGATTCCAAATGGAGTTCCATATTTCCATTGCTTTGGACTAAAGGTGACGGATGTGGGGAGCTACTGGCTTGCCAAGAATAACCCTTCCCTTGAACGAGTCGAGCTACAAAGGAACCTCAAGATCACTCGCCATGGATTAATCCAGCTTGTTAACGAGTTTCCAAGCATCTTAAACATAGTAACCTCTTGGGTAATTGCTTAGCTATTTAAAAGAAATTTTCTCATTCATCTGACCCTCATCCCACTCTCTAACTTACCATTCGAAAACATTAAAATTCTCATTCAGCTTTGCCGGAATAAAAAGAAGGGAGAGCAGGCAGAGGAGCTGAATAATGTGGAGAGCCCTCGCTTCTACCGTGTCGTTACTTGCCCTCGAAGGGAATAGGATACATGGTTTAATGATTTGTGTCCATATATCTAATTCTGACGACAATAACTTGAAAATACGCACTAAGTGATTTTGCGACAACCCACCTCAGACTATCAAAAAGACAAATCTTTGCTAAAATTTTCGTACGACAATACTTAAGAGTTGGGGGAAGCTGTGCTTTAAAAAATAAACCAAGTGTATCTAGTAGCCCGTAGTCAATTATTAAACTCACGCAAAGACTTTTGAAACAGCCCTCGTAGTTCTTTAGCTTTGCAAGTACGACCGTTTTATTTCAAGCTCGAGTAATTTTGATCACAAAAATCTTCCGCATCTTCTCCGTTCTTCCGTTTCGGTTCATATAAATTCAGAGATCTCTTGTTAGTTTCAACCGTTTCAACGCATTCTAATTTAGCTACCCTCCAGTACACCTTATAAAACGTTTCAACAGATTTTCAAAGTAAATTCACATCATATCCAACAATAAAAAATTAAAGCGTGATGCCCTTTGGCGTAAAATTCCCATTGTCCGATAATCTGTATCAATTTACGACGACTGACTTCATTTATACTGTGCGTCGAGAGATTTCCCAACTTCTCTTGAATCATGCAGACGGAGATTGATCATTGGAAGGTGAGCTGGACAACTTGCTAGTCTTTTCCCAACAGTATTCAAATGCAAACGGTTTCTCCGGTTTTGAAAACGTCAGAAGTTCCATGTTCCTTTCGTAGTCTCGAATCTGTAGTAAATAATTCAAGCATTGCTCCCTTAGCTCCACACTGACCAGACTTATCCCCTTAAGTTTAGAAAATGCTTGAGGACATACCTGATTTATCACTTCAGCCCCGCTACCATCCAACTCATACCCACAAACGGTTGTAAAGAGCGACTCGGGAGTGTGACAATCTTTGACTCCCTTCTTTCCAAAGAACTGTGAAAACCCATATCAAAACCACTTTATTTTAGGACTACACAAATTGGGTAGTAATTTGAGACATACATGTGCCATATTGGTACAGTCCCGGTACAAGAACTCCAAGGCGTGTGGATGCATCGGCTCAACTGATTGACTCACATCGATGACATAGCATTTCTCCTCATGCCACAAAATGTTGTACTCGGATAAATCGGCATGGACGAGGCTACATTGCCTATACAGTCGAATCATCATCTGTCAATAAACCAACAGGATTAATTTCCCTTTCAAACACAATTTATGAATAGCATAGCATATGTCTAAGGGATTTCTTACGTCAACTATCTGATTGTACGCGCTGTTGAGTAAGCGGTCATCATCGTCATCTTGAAACTTTACTTCTTTAAGTTTCGGAGCTGGTTTCATGTCCTTGCCAATAAAGGCCAGGACGAGGATATGTTTCTTTAAAAAGACGACTTGAGGGCAAGGAATCCCGGCTTTTGCAATCCGACCCAAATTGTGCATTTCTTTTTCAGCCCACAAATGAATCACTTTTCTAGGATTCTTTAAAAAACATACTGTCAATTTTTTGTAGACTAATATGCAGATACTCTACATCGAAATTGGGAGGTCATCGCGAGTCTCTCATAAATCCCAGACCCTTTTTCGAGATTCAAGCCATAATTTTCAGGCCCATACGCAGAACGTTTCTTCCGAGCGACTACTAGTCACCCCAATTTCGATTATTTATATATTCCCAAACCTAACTCGTTGTACTCACTTGCTTTGAGAAGCGGTCTTTGAAGCGATAGTCATCTCGAATGTATTTATCACGTGTTTTGAATTCATTCAGAGTCGTTTTGAATACTTTCACAGCACATTCCTTGGGGATGTTCATCTTCTTCCCGGTCTCAGACTCTTCCATGCTGAAAATGAACCGAAAATTTTAAAAATATTATATCGTCAAGTTGAAACCGGGTAGCGGTATAGATAAATACACATACCTTCCTCCGCTCGCATAGAGCACGACCGCTTCTTTCCCTGTAGATATCATCCCGTAGACATTCGCAAGCACCGAATTGTTGACCATTTTGTATAACATTAGTCGAGTCTTGGTGTCAATGGCCATGTCGGATGTGGACTTTTCCTTCTTTTCATGCAAACGTGTTCTCCTCTGATCTTCGGCTTTGGAGTAATTCTTCAGGTTATTATAAACCTAAAAATCAATCAAGTAAACACATCATCTGTAAGTGACATGTCGTCAATAAATTCAATTGTGATCCTACATTCTCACCCCTTGCAATCTAGCAGAGTCTATAGAAATGACTAAACCCCGACCTTTTTTGCTTTAAGTACTCACGGGGGGATTTGTCTAAATAATCCTTTTTTGACCTATTTCTGTGTATTTTTGGTCTCCCTTGCAGGTTGTCAGAATCTTGGGAACCCCAGGGTGAGAATTTATGATTTTCATATGTTTTGGTCAGTAATACCTGATTGGACAGTTGCATGTCAAAGCTGCCAGCGTCCCCGGTGTGAATGCACGGAGGGAAAGATTCCATGACTCGACAGGCATTGCGTCTTCCATTCATGGTCATGTCATGTTTTGTGATCACTTCGTTATTTATTTTCACGTATCCGCATCGTGGCATGCTGGGAAAGGCTTTCTCATGGGCCTGCAACAACGAAACCAACTTCTTCATCAACCGAATTTACCGAATTCTCATGAAAAATGTAGCTAGTTTGAAATGAAGCTTACCTCGAAGCTATCCCACGTCTTTGGTGGAGGCAGGTCATAGTCATCCTCTTCAGAATCCGAATCCGCCCCCGGTGGTGACATTAGGTAGTTATCAAGGGAAACAGAGACTGTAAAAGCAGGATAATTGATAAACAATTAAACCAGTGGCAATTCGGAAGATTGTGCCTGGTGATTTTTGGCTTCTGATTGTGACTGTTAAGTTAAGACTATTGCTACAGTCACAATCACAAGCAAAAAATCATTCCAGCACAACCTCCCTATTATTCTAAAAGTTGATGCATCATCAAACATTTAAAAAAAACGTACCTTTGGACTTTCCATTATATTTCTGCTCAACCCGCTTGACCCCTTGGTCGTGTTCGCGACTAAATTGAAGCTGAAGCATCTGAGCGATCTTGAAGTCGCTTTTGCAGTCTTCCCGTTCCGAGTGACTGCCGAGTCCTTGTAGGAAATTCTCATCAAGGTCAAGGGTCCCTACTGATGACATGCAGACGCCGTCTTCTGGAAGGAGGGCTGCCTTGATGTATCTTTCCTCCTCAGTAGTCTGAAGGTTCGTGGCCAGTTGTTCGCTCATGATCTCCGTGAAATTGGCCACCGCTGATTGACTCTGCGGAGAGCTGAAGTTGGCCCAAGGGCATTTGGAAACCGGTGGAGTGGTCGAGATAAGGTCAGAGGGGGCAGGGGTTGCGGGGATTTCAACAGCTATGGGCCCTTCAGCAGACATCCTTGATAAATGCAGTGTCCACCGGTTTTACAAGAGATTTAAAAATTTAAACGCCAATCAAGTAAATGCAATTGGCAAAAGATTCTCGTGGCCCTTGTACCTAGATACAAAAATTTCAAAAAAACAATCCTTTATTTTTTTTTGCATAGAAACAATGAAACTGTTTTAAATTTAAATGGAAACTTGGACAAAACTGAGCTTTAAAAGTTAGCCAACTGCCAAGAAAAGAATTACATAAAAAATGTATAGGTAGTTTACAATAGTTTATATATAATTTTACTTTGAACTATTATTAGTAGTAGTATTATTAGAGCTATTAGAGACAACATGATGAGGGACTGAAGGGAATGAGTTTGACCCTCCAGCTGTTCCAGTGTCATTGTGGCTCATGCTGCCCCCACCGGTGGAAATATTCTGAGAATGACTGGAGGACGGGACGAGCTTGGACCTCTTTCGAATATAATGTTGCCAATGGAGGAGCTGCTGATCTTCGATAAACTTGGAGCACTTGGTGTTGGCCAGCTCCTTGCGGAACTCCGGGTACTGGAGAAGGTCCAGGAAGTAGAGACTCATAGGGTACTTGAGGAATCGGGCGTATTCGGGCTCCTTCCAGTAGAGAAGGTACTTCAAATAGTTGATGAAGGACTGGTCCTTGAAGTACTCTCTCTGGGCCAGGAAGTTGAGGTAGTTGGGATTGGCCAGGCACTGGACAAACTCCAGCTCCACTTGGAATCGCAGTTTCAGCTGGTCCTCTGATTCTGCTCTTGGAGTTGCCATCTTTGATCTTCAAAAATCCAAATAAGCCTTTTTCAGTTTTCTATTAAATCGAAATGGACAGAGCACAGAGAGTCAGCTGTCAAGTGTCAGGACCCGAGAGGGTGCCGAGTTTCAAGGGCAAGAAGGGGACAGTCCGAGAGAGAGTCTAGAGACTGGCCTAGAATTTGATGGATAATGGATATATGAGGACAAGTTCAATTCAAGGTCAAAATCTGACCTTTCACCTTTAAGTTGAAAGATTATGATGTAATATCATGTAATTTTGTGAATTCTTATACAAACAAGGTTACAGGGGATTTCAGGCCCAAGTGGGCAGTTCGGACTTTTTTTAAATAGTTTTACAGTTACACTAGTTAAAGGCTATAGTTACGTGCTCAGTATTAACTATAGTTTAAAATTCATTTATAATTAATCCTATTACTGTTAGCCTTAGTGCTTTAATTTAAACAAAGATGATTGGTTAAAAGTTAAATTAAATAGAGTTTAACGTAATTTATGTAATTATGATAATTGATAATTCAAGAATTTTAAAATTATACGTTTCAATTTCCTCAAGAGTTTCAACACTTTCAACCCATCCCGCTCCCAAACATATGAACAAAAAGTCAATAATATTACCAATTTAAAGAGTCAAAAGAAATTTTCGAACCTCTTTGAAACTGGATGATAAGTTGGGAGGAATGAAGCTGTCCAGTTAACTAACTGCAGTTATCTTTTGCTAATTAGCAGCCTTTTTGAGCCTTAAATGTTTTTGCTAAGGGGAAGGAGAGACTTCCTTCCACCTCAATCTTTTTATTCAAACTGTCTAGCCTCACAAAACGTTTTAGCTTCAACTCTTCCAAGAAGTCCAAAGCCAATGTTATCATCTATTTTTGTGGGTGCACAAATTACATTTAATTTAAAACATTCAATTAGTTTAAATATTAGAAATTAATGCAACTATATTAACTAATTAGTAATTATTAACTTATCTGGAATTGGACATCAAATCTGTGCATGCTACGAAAGAATTATTAGCATAGAAAATATAATTTTGGGGCAACGCGAGATTTTAAAATCCGCGCCAAAGTTAAATGACAATGTGCGGAGCAAACTCCAAAAAATTGCATTCAAAATTTAACCTAGAGAGCAAAAGGTCAATATTAAATGTTTAGAAAACTCTCTACTTATTTTATTTATTACATGTTAAATATTAAATTATCAATATTAAATTAGAAAAGGCCAAGTCTATCATCCCATCATGTCGGACGAGTCTGATGAGGAAGAAAGGATGGACGAGGAACTGGAGGAAGAGACTTCCGAGCCTGAAGACGAAGATGAAAAAAAGGTGGACGTTGATCGCTTGGATTTGAAATCGGAGAAAAAGGATTCTAAATCGGGTATCATTTACTTGTCAACCATTCCTCCGAAAATGAACGTCCGCCAAGTTAGAGAATACTTTACCCGATTCGGAGATTTAAATCGATCCTTTCTACAGCCTGACACAAGTAAGCAGAATCGACAATAGGACTTTCAAATTAGTCTTGAAAAATCATGTCACATGTCAATTTTAATTACCAAATACTGTTAATTAAAAAAATCGAGTACTAATCCTTTTGCCCTTCTCTTTAGGCAAACCCTGGAAAAACAAAGGAAGGCCGAAAAACCAGATCTTCACTGAAGGTTGGATAGAATTCAAGAAACGAAGACATGCCAAGCAAGTGGCCAAGTCCCTCAATAACTGCCCCGTAGGTGGCAAAAAGAGCAAAGAATATCATGACCACCTCTGGAATATTAAATACCTCGCAGGGTTCGTTAAAAAAAATAACCTCAGTGACCTCTCACATTTATTATTTGAGTGCAGCGTTTCCAACTAATTTGTCTCTATAGATTTCAATGGGTCCATCTAAACGAACGTCTCGCGTACGAGAGGATATCGAAACAAGCCAAGCTGCGCGCCGAAGTCTCCGCCGCTAAGAGAGAAACGTCCTTCTTCGCCAAGAATGTCGAGCTGAGCAAGAAATTAAAGAAGCAGGGCATTTTGACCAAATCTGGGCGCCCTGTCAACATGACCTCCACTGACCCCCAAGGGACCGCAAGTCCAGCCAATGCCAAATCATAATTTAAAGTTCTCCGTGAGTGTTTTTTTAATCAACATTAACATTAAGTTTGTCTTATTTTTGAATAAGGATAGATAAAAGCCCATTGTTCTTTTCATAATTTAATAACTTAAGTCTGATTCATGTCTGGTTGCAGTGTTTTTCACTTTATAGGCAAAGTATTATTGGCATAGGATCCTTCGAAATTACCGGCAGGATTGTAATTGGCCACAACGTACGTTCCCTTCTGTCCTGACGCCTTGGCTATCCCGAGCTCTTTTGACTCTGCCCAAATAACTTGAGTGAAGTGACCTGTCGTATTCAATGTTGATCAGTTATTTATTGAGGTCTAAATCTTCATAGTTATTTGAATACCTGTCTTTTCGAATGAGCAGTCCAGGCAGTTCCAGTCGAACGCTGATATCTCCGCGTACCATTTGTCGACAGGTTCTCTTGCACTGGTTAGTTCGGAGAATGAATAGTAAATATTCTCACCGTATTCTGTCACACTGTGTTGCATTTTCCCACGGCCGGCTATGTTGTTCGCCCACGCTTGGGCTGTTTTAGTTAGCTAGTCACAGATTCAAAATTAACCTTGGAATTATTGACGCGTATTTGAAAGTTTCATTATTTTTCAGTTCAGTACCTCAGGGTTAAGTGTGAGGGGAGGTGAGCCGTGTTTGGCCCTTGAAAAAATACAAATATTAGTGTAACCTAATAATAATATTAGTGTAATATGTTGGTTAGACAATTACCGAAGTTGGTTGTGGGCATCTAGGGCTTGCTGCTCAAAACTGCCACTCTACGTTCCCAAAGGAAGAGTTAGGTATTTAGGATTATTATCAAATAGTTGTTTAATACATTTCAAACACATACTGCCGCTGCAGGGGAAGATGAAGCAGTAGTGGCTGCGGTGGTAGGGGCTACAATGGCAGGGGCTTTAGTGGCAGAGGCTACTGTGGCAGGGGCTGCAGTTGTATTTGTTATTGTAGTTGGAGCTGTGGTGAGTTTTGGAGCAGCAGTAGTTTGGACTTGAGTAGCTGGTGGTGTAGTTTGGTAAGTCTCTCCTGTCGACGTCTTCAAAGTGGTGGCAGAGGGTAAGGCGGTTGTGGAAGAAATAGATACGTTAGTTCCATCTGGTTTGATAGTAGTGTTAGATTCCTCATCCCCCCATTTGACCCCGGCCATAAGAGAAGCGAGAAATTCCTTGTCCTCTCCAGATAAAGGTCCCTTCGCCCCAGAATCCCCTCCATCAGCTACCAATACTTTGGATACGTAGGTCTTGACCTTATTGAGCACCGTGGGTCCCTCCTCCTTGGCCTTGCCTATAAGATCGGCAAAAAGTTGCTTTGTCTTGTCATACAAATCTTCACCCTTTTCCCTGGCAGTGTCGCGCAGTTTGACGAGATATCCCTGAACTTTCTTAGCGACGGATTTTGTGCTGGCCGCGGAGGTTGTCTCGTCTTCCTTGGCGTGCTGAAGGATCTCTTCAACTAATTCCTTTTCGAATCGCAGCTGCTCCACCTTGGCTTTGTCCATGAGTCCAGAAAGCCAGTCCTTGTCCGTGTCGGTAAGTTCCTCTTCATCATCGACGTACTTGGGGCGGAGTTTTTTGTTTTTTTTTGTGGGCTCTGGAGTTGTCTTTTTCTTGATTTTTCGAATGATTTTTTTCTTTGTTTTTTTAGGCTTGCTTTCGGCGACGTCGTCGTCCGGCGGCCCGTGTTCCTCGTCAGGGTCGGACTTTTTATTGGATTTTCCATGCTTACCTGAGCTGGGAGAGTCTTCGCCGTCACTCTCCTCTTTTTTGGCACTTCCGGTCTTTTTGGCCTTAGGGACTTCCGGTTGAGTTGAGGCTCCACGTTGATATCCTCCTCCTAACAGACTCCCTAGGGTCGAGCCTAAATCACTCAGTATCGATCTCCCTTCAGCATTTGAATTGCGGTTGAGCTGTTGTGGAGTTAAGGATCTTTCTGCCGTTTGCTGTCCGTGTTGGACCTTTTGTGACGAGCTTTCTGAATATAAATAAAGTCCGCATGGTAATAATGATTTGAAATTAAATTAAGTGGTAGTAGCATTTAAGTAAATTAACAGATCGAATTTAAAACTTGAATGGGTTAGAAATGTTTGGTATGGGTCGTGAAGTGTTAAAGGAGACTAATGTAAACTCATACCTGGGAGTGTAAGGTAAAGAGCCGAGATAATGGCGAGATGAACTAGCCTACTAAACGGTGGCATAATCTTAGAATTACTTAATTGTTGATTTAATAGTTATCAGTTTTTTTGTAAGGACTACTTGTGTAGGTGTTAGTACTATTATTGTATAACATTGTCTTTCAATATGGGATCTTTTTAATTGGCCCCGTTCGACAGGCAATTCCTCTGACTTGAGTTTGTTTATGTTACGTTTCTGACTTCCGTAAATTAGCTACCCACTTGGCTTCCAATTCCAACCTCCAATTATTAGCATTTCTTTAACACGGGGATAGCCAAATCTTAATTCACTGCTTTATTATCATTTATCCTTTCTCTCCAGACTAACTATAATCATTAATTAGCCCCACAAGTTAATAAATACAAGGGAGAACATTTCAAATTTTTCGGGTTGACCCTCCGGTCCGTTTTTATAGCTGTACTTAGTAGTGTGACACCTTGGTAACTAGTGTGAGTGTGACCCTCCCTATCCACGAGGGTTTAAATTGTACGGCGATAAGCCACCACCACCACTTCCAGGGACAGAATAAAAATTAGGTCTTCCATAAGCTCCAGATCCAGAGTTTCCAGAGTAGGTGGTAATAAACGGAGAATAAGAAGGCCCCGGTGGGGGAGCATAAGCCTGATAACCCAGTTGTAGACTTGGTGATGATTGTGGCGTATTGGAATATAGAGCTGGCTTATACGGACCTGGTTGAACGGGGGACGAAGGCAATGGGTACGGATACGACGGGGCTGGGTTTTGTGGTTGCGGGTAGCCAAGGACATTCGGATTTAAATTCGGTAGCTAAACTCCCGGAGCTGAAGCGTATGTATGTGGGCTTAGCGGTGCAGGTTGTGCGATGGGCTGCTGTATTCCAGTTGGAGGTGGGAGATGTTGGGAAGAGTATGACCAGGCCGTTGGGGGCACTCCTCCTAATTGTGCAACTCCTTGGGAAGAGTCAGGGGATGGTCTTGGGGTCGAAGGTACTGAATTCGGAGCCTTAGAGTCGGACAATGGGGGATATGAATTCCGGTAAGTTTGGGTTGAATTGGACACCTGAGGAGGTCCTGTCACAAATCCTGTCGTTTCTGACTTTACAGTCGAGAAGAAAGGTAGTGATGTGGTAATTAAGGGGGTTAGGGAAAGTAGAGGGGCTGAAGTCGAAGGATTTGGTTGTTGAGTTGGATTTGGATACGTAGGAGGGGATGAAGTGGATGAGGAAGAGACACTGTGATCAGTTGTGCCCAAGCCGGTCAAATTGTTTGAAACTACATCTTTAGCTTTCGTGTCATCCCCTATGAGAGTGTTGACCACTAAGTGAGAGAGGAACTCCCCAGCCTTGGCCGAGAGGGTCTCTACCCCTTTCCTTAAAGCATTTTTAGCCAATGATGCGAGAAATTCTGCAGCCGTTGCCCCATTTGCCCACACCTTATCAACCAAGTTGGAGAGTAGCTGCTTGGTCGTGGCGGACAAGGTCTCGGAGCCCAGTTCTCTGGCCTTGTTCACTATTTTCGAAATGAGATCGGAGGTACTTGGGGGTCCTGATTTTGACTCAGACTGGGTCAAGGGCAGCCCTTGCCGCATCTCCTCTTCCACTTCCAATTGCGTGGCACTTGTGAGGAGCTTGACAAGGAGGACCTTCTCCTTAGGGTCCACTTCCAAATCGGCAGTACTGGTGATCATCCGTACGATAACGTCGTTCCTTTCTTCCTCTTCTTCTTCTTCATCAGGGATGAGGTTATTGAGAACTATTCCCACGCCTTTCTTCAACTGGGTCATCCAAGACCTTCCGGTCAAGTTTTTGCGACCGTATTGAGGGGGGAGGGAAGATGAGAATGACCCTGGGGACATTGAAACTTCTTGGGCCTTTCCTGATTGATTATAAGGCTGAGAATCTTTGACATTGGTGGTCTGTATTTGATTCTCATGGACCTGCCCTTGTGGTCTTATGTCAGGTATTCCTGGAATTTTTTTATGTCTATAAGATGAAATTTTTTAACTGAATTTTTTAATGAGTATAGTTTTTGAAGCCGTACCTGTAATTGAAGTTACAATACGTAAAAGGGCAAGGGCGAGAAGAAGAGCAGAATGGATTCTGCTAGTGACTGTAAACATCGGCTCTATTTTCTTTGCGGGTTGGCCCACTTGACAAGATCTAAAAGGATAAAACTGATAAAAAAGGTGATCTATGAATTATGAGGGGATGATATCGTCAAGTCAATATTATTTTAAAACTGACTCCTCATGCATATGGATGTGTATTGAGAGCTAATTGTAAAACAATAACAACACCTGACCTGATTACTGACCTTTATTTAACCTACCTAAGCCTACTTTCTTATTCAGTCATTAATTATAAACTGGAGGATTTAAAAACGCTAAATCCGACTCTCGTTCATTTAAAGAATACCAATTTTTAAATTAATTCAAAATAATTTAATACGCCTCTCGATCTTATCTAGAAAGGTTCGACATTTAAAGGTACTTGGAATTTTGGAAAAATATTAAGGGCCTGTGAGATTTAGTCAGACACAACGTCAGTAATGAGCTGAGCTACTTCTCCCAGAACTCCAACGGATGGCTTCGTCTTCGTTTCTCCAGTAGGGTTGGTAATCCCACTGTCGAACATGGTCTGACGTAACTTCTCAGCCCCAGATAACAAAGCTTGTGGTGCTGTGGTCATGGCGCTCTGGGCCAAATTCCCGATCAACTCTTGAGCCTTGTTGACCAAGGCGGACTTGGCTGTTCCATAAGCACTATTTCCGACCATTAACAGCAACTCCTGGCCTTTATTCATGACAGCATCTTTGCCAGCACTGACGGCATTTGAGGCCAGACTGGATAAGACGTCTTTGGCCTTATTTACAACAGCTTCTTGACCGCTGGACAAGGCATTCTGGAAGAGATTGCTCAACAAACCTTGGGCATGGGAAGATAGAATATCCGTTCCTTGTGCAACTATCGATGACCCTAGTCCAGAAAGGCCCAGTAGACTTCCTAGAGTTGCTCCCAGTCCTCCGAGGACAGATCTTCCCTTCTGACCCATTCCTGAATCCATCGACCTACCCCTACTGGTTGATTCTGTCAATTCATATAGAAACAGATATTAGTAGTGTTTACTTCTAGTTTATACTCATTACTGAATTGTTTAAATTATTGGTTGATAGAGCAAGTACTTATGTGATTTATCAAGCCTCCGTGACCGCGTCTAGATGCATCACCACCATGGTGGGCTACTTCTGTAACAAGAAACATTTTATGAATTGCCTCAGCAGTCACAGACTTTAAAAGCTCGTGTCCACTTTGAATTTGCGAAGCTTACGCTGTTCTTCTGATTCGCTAGATACATAAGATTTTCGATGTTGGCTGTTCCGGTGGGAACCAGGCCACTCAGGGTACTCTTCGTCACCATAGCTCGGGCGATGGATCCTCCTTCCGTTAGCGCATCCTTTATTAAGGGATCGTGTTATTTAAACTGTCAGTTAACATCTCAGACATAGTTCAAGTCGCGTAATTTTTGACAACACGAAACAGTACCTGACAATGCCACCACGACTAGACCGACGAGAAGGAAAACCGAAAATCTTATCGAAACCATTGAGAATTGAGAGGGTACAGGGATTTAAAATCCTTGAGATTTTTAACTAACTAATCGTAAATTCATAAGTCAAAATAAAAGAGGTTGGTTCCCCTTAAATTCCTCATTAAAATTAAGCTGCTGACACACTTAAGTTTCCCTTCCTTGTTTACATGTACCTACTTCGTTAATTGTGTTGGAAGAAAACATTTAAAACATTTAAATCTCCGATAAGTAGACTAGACTTTTATTATTATTAAAAATGTCTCTAAGCTCACAATTCCATTTTCCTATAATTCTTCGTATACTTTTCCTGCGCTGTCTTAGCCCTGAGGAACATGGACTTGAAGGGCCGATGACTTTTGACACATTCGCTCCAACTTCGGGCCATGAATCTTTCTAACGTTTGTGGTAAGTTGACAGATTGATCAGGCTGCTGGAAAGCCTCAATCAAAGCTATGAGCATTCTCGGAACCGCACAAGCCGTCCCATTCACAGTATGAACAAACTTGAGAGGAGAGCCTGAACCACTGCCACTGCTTTTAGGCCGGTATCTTATATTAAGTCTTCTGCTTTGAAAGTCAGTGCAATTACTACAGCTTGATATCTCCCCAAATAACTTCCTTCCGGGCATCCAGGCTTCAATGTCGAATTTTCTATAGGCCGCAAGTCCTAGCTCAGTCGGTGGCATTTCTAGTGTTTTAAAATGGAGTCCTAGTGACGAGAAGTTGGTCTCCTCTATGGATCGGAATTCTTGATGGAGGTCATCACTCTCTTTTCCAGTTTCATTGGCCGTGACTCCAAAAAGTTCGACCTTGGTGAACTCGTGAACCCTGTAGAGTCCCTTTTCCTCGTCTAGGGATGAGGTTTCGGCTCGATAACACCTGCTAACTGCTGCTAATTTAATTGGAAGTTGGTCTTCTTCGAATATTTTGTCTTGGAAAGATCCTCCGATTGCCATTTCGGCTGTTCCGGAAAGGCAGACTTCCATGTTTTTGTTGTCAGGAAGTTCTAGCCAAAAAACCTGGGTCCAAAAACACGTTATTATTTTATTTAAATAAACAGGTTGGGTTTGTGAATAGTTTTAAATATTTAAATTAGCATTACTTGGTCACGTTCTCCCCTCGTTCTCATTCCACAGGATTCGATGATGTGAGGGTGTAAAATATCGGGGACAGATATCAACTCAAACCCACGTCTTTTTACAGAATCTAAGGAAAATCGAACCAACGCTTCTTCAAGCTCTGCCAAGGGACTCTGGAAATTAAAGACATTTTAGCTTACAAAAAATCAATTACTAAAGGTCATACAGATAATGTTGAGTCGTGCTGAGTGCGACGTCAATATCACTCATCACTCCTGTT
The DNA here is from genome assembly GCA_034694785.1 of Agrenia bidenticulata. Classification (NCBI taxonomy): domain Eukaryota; kingdom Metazoa; phylum Arthropoda; class Collembola; order Entomobryomorpha; family Isotomidae; genus Agrenia; species Agrenia bidenticulata. Next base: position 40,993 of record JAQFYM010000971.1, read on the forward strand.
TGCTATGACCCTTTTTCAAGATGACATTGACGTCTTAGTCCAAAGAGCGTTATTGACATGACCATTGACCAAAACTGTCAACTCTTGTCTTTCTTACCTTGAGGTAGTAACTTCGATGAAATGCAAGATTGCCAAGATTATCATTTTTCAGCCACCCCCGCTTATCACAGTACTGAAAATATCACACAAAATATATTAATATATTACACCAGCAACCTCTGCACTCTGACCTGTAAAAGTGAATAGAGGTCACCTTCTCAAACTCCTCGACCTTGTGACCTTCCGACGCTTCTCCGTGAACAAATACCGCGTGCGGAATATCCTGAGGAATGGTCAAGGCTTGGACATGAGTGTCGTTCGGGACCCAAAGGCCCAAGGAGACGATCTTCTCGACCAAAGCTTTTCGCTCACCACCGCCGCCCCTGCAATTCTCAATCTCCGTCCATAGATTTTGAATCTGCTGGAGGTCAACTTTGTCGTCCGACAGCCGCCTCCTTAGATGCTCTTTCATCGCAAGGTCATTGCTGGGGTCAGTGAGCCGTTGCCAGTCTAGTCGCTGGAAGACTTGCTCTGCATTTCGAATCCAGTAGCTGTTCACTGTCTTACCGAGCTTTTTAAAATAGGCTGTATCATCCGGGACTGAGTCCGTTGTGGCTGGAAGGGGTCGAATGGGCTCTTCTGAGGATCCTGCTGGGATTTTCAGCGTACTTTGTCCCTTCGTCGTCGATGTCAAGGTGGATAAGAGGCGTCGAGGAGCTGGGGTGGAACAGTTCTCTCGACATTTCCTGGCTATGTTCCAAAATGTTGTGGGAGGTCGTGGCATGACCTGTGACCTGGTGAGAAATTAAAATTCAAGAGAGCTTTTTAGTTTTAAAATTGAAAGTGGATGTGAGAATAATATTTTTTGACAAAATTCCGCCAGAAAATACAAAAGAAAAAAAGAAAATCCTCCACTTTGGGGTAAGAAGAAATATGGACATGAATTGGTTGAAAATGATTATTGAAAATTCCGATATTCTGATTTTCTCAAATTTTAATTTTCAAAATGTGTTAAAAGTATTTCAAATTGGGATTGGCTTAAGAGGTCATAAATTCCAAGCTGATTTTTTTTGTATGTTTTTTAATAAAGTTATCAAACTACGTGGGAGTGGGACAAGAATCGGCGGATTCGGATTATGGAACTCCCCTATGACTTAATTGTTTATCCCCGGTAGACCTTCCTTCTGCTTCCTCCATTGATTGATTGATTGATTGATTTGTCTTTATTACAGTGTCTGTCCCAACTCAAAATACAATTTTGTTCTTCCGTTAGTGACACTTTCACGTTCAAACAGATTTACAATTTAATTGCCAGTGGATTTTCCATGGACGTTCCGAGTCATAATTAAAGTTATAAAAATCAATAAATAAATTTAGGCCCTAGTAGTATACATATTGTTTCTTTCTGGGTGACACTAGCCATTCCTTAGTTAACACTTTAAATTTGTCATAACATAATTCCTTCAAACACCATTCTTTCGGAAGACTATTCCAAAGTTTGTAACTCAGTGTTTTCGAGTCGACTTGACAGCTTATAAATGCTCTTAAGCTTTTGCTCGAGTCTTAGATCTTGGTGGTAGTGGCTACGGGCCTTTTTTAAATTTAACTCAAGGCCCTTGCAATTTTTTTTGCATATTTCACTGATTTGCGCTAAAAACTCGGATGATGGGGAGGTCGTACCGCTGTCTCCGGGCGCAGGTCTCCTTCATGTACTACTTGAAACTCGATTCCTTCACGTCGTACGTCAAGACTTCTGTTGACACTACTATCAATCTTATTTTAGCTATTACTTAAACTGAGAGTAGGGAAATGTTTATGACTAGGCTGTCGGGCCTGTTATTAAGGGCATCGCTGAGACGTCAGGAATGTAATTTTAATCTTAGGCATGAAGTGCAGTTCATTCGTGTCATTGGGTAACTTTGGCATTGAAGGGTTTGAAGTGGGCGCACAGTTCAAAGTGTGACGCATACGAATGGATTGGGCTGTATTAAAAACTAAGGAATTTTGGATATCAAATCAATAGAAACCATTAAATATCCGTCCAATTTAATTTATTCATGATTTTCCAAATACGTTCGTCATATTCTTAATGGCTGAGTTAAGGGTACGTTCACACTTGCATCCTTAGCTCAGCCTGTAAAGGACATGACCAAAATTGTGAACATTCTGGCTGGTTTCGGCAATTATAATAGTAATCAGTAATTAGTCTATGTAATCAAATACAAAATTTCATAATCTTAAAACCTACTTAACTAATCTAATTAGTAAATAAAAATACACGTACATTTCTTTGTACATGCTTTAGAGTTGCATTGAAATTATTTTCAGAATAAAGGGGATAAAGTGGAAGACATTTAATTGATGCGACTCTCTGAAGTTATCCAGTCCATTGAACAAAATCTGAAATCAAAAAAGTACAAATAATTAATCTCTGACCCCACGGGTTACAATTACAAATCCCAGGGATCTTTCCAGGGTTGGTGAAATTTCCAAACTCTTATTATTTTTCATGAAAAATGAAAGATTTGAAAAAATTGAAAAATTTG